>JAQFZC010001362.1:0-31094 GCA_034695205.1 Dicyrtoma fusca
TAGGGAAGCAGAGTAGGTACTGGAGCCACGTAGGTCCGGTGCATCTGGAGGCAGGCGGGCAAGAAGAGGCCGCGCTGCCCTGCGTTGCTCCGCGCAACCAACGGACAGTCCGCACGAGCCCACGGAGGGTTCGGGCAATACAGAGGAAGCCGCGCTGCTTCGCGTTGGTCCGCGCAGCCACCAGGCAGTCCGCACAAGCCCAAGGAGGGTTTGGGCCATAGAAACGAGGCCGGGCTAAGCCGCGCTGCTCCGCGTTGATCCGCGCAACCACCGGGCAGTCCGTACGAGCCCACGGAGGGTGCAGGGAATAGAGAAGAAGCCGCGGTGCTCCGCGCTGCCCCGCGCCGTCCGCGCATCCACCATAGCAGGCGCGCACTTGCCCACGGAGGGTTTAGTGCATTGAGAAAGCAACCCCGCAAGTAGCGGGGCCACAGTTAGGAAGTGTAGACCCGAATCAGAAATACAGACCAGACGTACTGACGAGTGTGAGAACTAATCTGAGCTATTGTTGTAATGTGTCAAGGTTCGTCAGCTGTACGGCACATTAACACAGGCAGACAGTTTTGCTGTAGTTTTTGCCTTTCGTGTCATGTACCCAGTTCGTAGAAATTACATATAGTTCCACTGAGTTTCAAATAGATTTCAGTTTGACTTTCTGGCAACTTGGAAGTAAAAATAGAAGCAACTCGAACAGTTACATTTAATTAGTGAGTAGAAATAGTAGCTTCTGCATGTGTACTGTTGACTGTGAACTTTAAAATGTAATTTAATGCTCCAGCTAACTATCGCTGAGCACGGTTTGTTTTTTAATTTAAAATCATACATTTCACAGTTGGCAGTACACAAGCTTCTTGCCTTTAGCTAAACATTAGAAGCAGCTATTTGTGGAAAACATTTACTAGTTAATAATTGAATTATTTTCTTTTTGAGATTACAAACTATAAACATTTAAAATGTAATTTTGTGTTAGTTTGAAGTTTCGAAGCCACTACTGTTGACAGTTATTTTCTTCGCCTTTAATTTATTACAAGTTTTTTTGCAACGAGACAATTTAAAAAAAAATAGAACATTGACACTAGCTTAATTTAGGTTTCAGTTGTTCAAGTCCAGAAGTTCTATCAAAATTGTGAATTGTGACTCGGCATACCATTTAACGTTAACCTGCCTATTTCAACAAGTATTTAATTGTATTTTACCGCAATAACAATAAGTGGAAAGAAGTGTTTGCTGAAAGAAGTGCCAAACGATGACGTGGAAATGTATTAAATAAATAAACTAATAAACTTTAACTTTATGAATGTATGATTCGTTTTTTTGATTACCGCAGGTTATGTTTTTCAGGGATTATATTCCACTTTTATGAGACGGTTTTATAAATTCACTTAAGAAATCCATTTTAAAATCCGGTGAGCATCAAATTTTTAAGAATACACGGTTGTAGCATTAAGGAGTAAAAATATTTTCTTAAAAGAAATTCAGTCATTTCCGATAAGAATTTGTATAAGGAAATTATAAAATGGCCCTACTAAAATTTCCATTACGACTCGGTAGTCGTGTCGGTTCCTATAAGAACGAGATGTGCGGGTTAAAAATATCCCCCTTAAGGTAACGTAAAAGGTGTCTTCCTCTTTGATTCTTCATCTAATGCTCCTTGTAAAAATCCATGCATACAATATAATGAAATAAACCATTTTACTCCATGCAAATTCATCGCTAATTTGTTAGCTTTACATAAATAATAGGTGTTGTGTACTACCTTTTTATTCAATTCTTTTGAATCTAAAAAACCTGAACGTTCCATTTGGTTTCTTAACTAATAGTACTGGGCTATTTTACGGTGAATTATTATGTTCTAAAATTCCTAAATCTAACAATCTATCTGCTTGTTTTTAATTCTCCTCTTTCAAAATGTCCTGCTAGGTACTGTTCTCTACTGACGGGTGGATGATCTTGTGTATTTATACTAACTTGCCTGTAATTTAGTGTTTCTAATTCATCCTTACTTACTGCATAAGAATACTTAAATAGGCTGACTGATTTTTAAATTAAATCATTTTGATTATTTGTAAATGTGGGACCGCCAATTAAATCCTCAATTTTGAATGGTTCTCGAATTATTGGTTGTAGTTTGGCTTTTTCCTCCTCCAGATCTTTTGCTTTTGCTTCTAATGCTTCCTCGTTAATTTTTTAAAAACTTCCGAAATACCGAATTCTTGGTAAATGCACTGTCCTTGGAAACAAATTTAAAATCCAAATTTTTGCTTTTTCGTTCTTTATATTCACTAATAATCTTCCCATAAATAGTACTGGCGGGATTTTCTGCATATCAAAGTGAACTAAAACATTTTGATTACTATTATTTACATCATAACATTTTATTTCTACATACTCAAACGATCTTCCCATCACTTCACCCTGTTTATCGGTGAATATTGGCATGCTCCGCACTGACTTACTTTTCTCTTCATCTATTTCTTTATCAACAAATTTCACATCAAATATAGTAGATGTTCGATGAAAAGATGTTTTTACTCTTTCTGCTCTTGGTTCCGCTTTCCTTAAGTTCTGTAACTGCGCGGCTTTACTGCTTACTGCATATAATACTATTTCACTAGTTTTAAAGTTAATAACTGCCTTATGTTGTTTATTGAACTTTAAACAAAGCAGCAGTAAAGATGATATCTTCGGTATTATAGCAAAGTCACTATAATTGACTTCACCTCCCAGCTTGTAAAAAAATTCTCGCCGTTCCTTTGTAATATTGATTTGGACCTTTTGTAAACTGACCAAATTTAATCTTTTTATGTTTTCTGACTTTGATTGATTTTCGAATATGCTTTTGAATTACATGTGCACAGGCCGGAGAAATACAATTTATCTGAGCTCCCGTATCATTCACTTATTCTACTCTAATGTCATTTAATAAAGTTAAATAGATAAACATGACAGATGTACTGCTTGCATCCTGTAACAGTCTATCATAATCACGTTCTAAATCTGATTCAGCTTCACTTAAAACTTCTGACGTCGCTACACTGTTTCTATTACTTACAAACTCTGTTCCACTAACTAAATTAATTTTACTTTAAACTATACTTTCATTACCTATTTTAGTTAACTTTCTATTATTTTCAACTTTTGAATAACCAAATAATTTTGATTTTTAACTGCTAATTGTATATTGAAGATCATACAGATCAGAAACACCAACAAGATGATTTTGTGGCTCAAAATCTTCAATTTATTCTAAAATTCTTCATTTATTTATATTTCTTCTTCTTTTTCTATCCCCTTTTCTTCTGCAATTTCGGAAGTTTCGGTCTTTCTTGTCCTGTACAGAAAGACCATCTAGTTTAAATGTTGATTTCTTGCGTCTTGTTGTTGAAGGTTGGGTTGGTTTGAACCGGCAACATTTTGTTGATTGCCTTGATCCACACCTATAACGTGTCCTATCATATCGTCTGGACGTTTATTTTTGAAATTACCTCGGCCAAATCCTTGACATCAAAAGTCTCCTCCCCTTGTTTGAAAATTATTCTGAAATCCTCGTCCATCATTGTTAAATCTTCCGCAAAATGTCCTTAAAAATTATCTTTTCCACGGACAAATCATCGCTAACTGCGTCCTCGGTTATTGCCTTTTGCAATAAAATTTTGATTTCTAATTTTAATTTAACAATCGTTATCTAAACGACCATATTGAAGACAAAAACGACAATTACCACCGAATCTCGCCTTTTGCACTGCTTCTGCCGTTCCCTCTAAACCGTTTATACTTTGCGCTAGTCTTTTAATACTGACAACTGTAATAGTTTTATCGTTTTCGTTTTCTTTACCATTCTTTTTTTTCTTGTCTTTATAGTTTTTTGTTGAATACTTTCTTTGATTTTAAATTTCTGCCTTCGTCAGCACAACTTTTAATCGTCGTCTGAACTTTGAGATGGAGTTCTAGTAACTTTCATCCAAGTCTGGTCCCAATTCTGGTGGTAACGTTCTGTAGATTTCCTTCAAAATATCATAAATCTACATTTTTGGATCAGTTTCTAAACGTATACCTACCAACTGTGATACACACTATTCTGCAGATTTCTTTCCTAACGTAAACAAGTCATACTTGTCTTCAGCTTTTGCTGCACTTTGTTTTGGGTCGAACTGAGCTATGAACTGAGTTCCGAAATCTTGCCAGATTTCTTCTCTTTCTTGATCATATTGATCTTCTTTTCTCTGATCTACCAAAACTCCTTCATTCTGTTGCTACCACAATGCAACTGCCTTATCTTTTGACTCAGCAAACAAATATCTCATCGCCGTCAAAACATACTTCCAGGGTTATTCATTTTCTATTCACTCTTTTTCTAATCGCGGTAAATAGGTTACAGAATTAACTGTAAAAACGTAAGAACCGATAAATGCTTTCAACGTTTCAAAATGCGTCTTCTTTCCGCAAATTTTCTATTTGCGCTGCTTTAAGCCATTTATCAACATCACTAATCGACTGTCGTTGACTTGACCCTTTTAATCCATTAATTGTAGCATACGCCTAATATAACTGTTGTCTTAACTTGTCTCTCGTTTCTCTCTGTTTTTCATCCTGGTAATTTTCATTTTCTCTTCCTAACGTACGATCATGTTCTCTTCGATCCTCTTCCTGATCTTGGTATTGATCCTCAATAAATCTTGATACACTCTATCATTTTTCAGCCTTTCGTTTAACTGTTCGTACGATTTTCTGGTCTGTCGGGAGTCTACAACTGACGTTTTAGCCAAAATCTTGTATTTATTAGCTTTTTCCCCTGCTTATCTCTCTAAATTGTTTGCTCAAAGGATGCCTTCATTCTTGTTATTTCCACTTGCTGCTCATGTAACAATGTCTGTGCATGGTCCTTTGCTGTCCGCAGCTTCTCATTTTTTAACCGACTATGTTCAAATTGATCTTTTATAAATACTTTTTCTGCAATTTCGGGCAATTCTGGCGTTTCAACCGCTTTTCAAACTTAATTTTCTAACTTTTAGTTAACAGTCTATCTACGACTTGTTCTGCATAAATCATGTGGTACTAAAATTATGAGTTTCTATGTTACGTTCAATTCACAAATCACGGTCACTTTGGAAAAACATTTAACTTCTATTTTATGTACTTTCTATTATTTAAATTCATCTGCCATGTGGCTATCAAAATAATGTTCTCTATACTACGGCCTTTAGTGGTTACTAATGCTCCTCGCTGCAGTCAGCATTGAGCTGGTCTTACTCATTCGCCGTTAGATCTTGCTCTCAGGCTTCCTGAATCGTCGCCATTTTGATATAAGCAACAATCACGGCTTTCAATTTTCCAATTATTTCTTATGCGCACAATGTTTATGTTTTATACGTACATACTTATTACGAAAATTGCTCACTTTTGGATTTCTTTTACGTACCAGATTTTCTTTTTATTTCCTTCTAGATAACTTCATCATTTTCCATTTCAGCTTCTATCTTAATTCCTTATTATTTTCTTATTTTACTGATTTATTTATTTTCCATGTCCTTCTTCGTAGCACTTGTAATTGTCCATGTTCAACCTTTTCACTTTTTAATATCTAACTTGTTATTTCTCTACTATCTCACTTTCACTTATCTTCGGTTCCATGACTAATTTCGATCGTCTTTCGACTCCACCATGAAACACTCGTGGTTTTAGCTATTTCTGCTACACACAATGATGTTCTCAAACCTCTGTCCGCTATCTCTAATTTCTGACTAAATTACTTACTTAACTATTTTGACGATTATTCTAAGGTTGAGAGAGGATAGGCCGTTCCTTACTTTCGCACTCGCTTTGGCCATGACTTGAGGTAGTCCCTGAATGAATTACCGGATTGAACTTCGCCATTTCACTAATTCTATAGTTAACAACTTGCTCCTCAACTATAAACGATCACTAATTAAAGTTCACATATCTCTTAAAGTTTTTGTTCACCAAATGTCTCTACGGACTTTTATTAAATTCTTAATAATTCCAATTTCAAATGTTCGCTTCGCTTTTGTTTGTTCACACGCTTTCGCTTTGCTGCCTAATTCCCATATACGGCTACTGCCTCAGACGCTATCGCATCTCACACACATCTTAACGGACTTTCCCGTTGCCAACTTTTACGCACTCTCACTCACGCTAGCTTCTGTCTACTACCGTATCACTCTGATTAACCTTCTAGCGTACCTCTTTCATTTTCCAAATATAGCCAACTGCTTACAGTGCAATGAAAGATCTCTACATTAAACTCGCCAAACCAAGCCTGATCACCTTCGAACATTTTGTTTCAGCATATTTAGCTGAAGTTGTAAAGAAAAGGATCACAACAATTTGACGAGTGGCCGGGTAACGATTTTAGTGTTGTAAGAAATTTTTCTTCTACCCTACTTGCCTAAAAGGGAATGATTTTGATATCATAATTAAAACAAACCAACACAATTGCTTGTATCTGTATGTTTCCTTTTTCTCAGCTTCCAGATTCTTCCTTGTCTTGACGCTTTTTACTACAGGCTTCAAAACTACATTTTTAAAACTTGATTGATGTTTTTTTGACGTTTTATATTTATTAAGTAGCATTCAAATTTTGAGGTTGTTTTTAAGTTTTCCACGGGGTTTCTCCCTTTGGTTAGTGAAAAAATTGTATACTAACTCCTGTTTTATTTGGCACGACAGACGCTACCAAAAGTAAAATTGTTATTTTACTTGCGTGATGTTAAGTTTATAGCTAAGTACCTACCAGTAATGGGGAATTTAAAGTCTACTGCCAGAAAAGAGTTCGGTTGAATCGTAATTGAGCATGAGGCATAGTCTTCTTGTGAGCGGTCGACCGCCATTGAATGGCACTGCTTGCTTTCATAAAGTCGGGGCACGCTGTGAAAATATAAATCTGTGGACGAAAGAACTTATCAAGGCTGGCCGGGTCTAGTAGGACTATACTAGACTTTTAAGCATTTTTTGGTTGATTTGACCAGACTAGGGTTGTTAAGGTTCAAACAAATCTTGAATAGGCTAGACTATACTATTAGGAGCATTAGATCGACATGACTAGACTAGGCTAGCCACGATTTTTATGTTAAGGGATAAGAAACTGGTGGACTAGGCTAGAGTAGATTATTTTCTCCTAGGTTTTAATACGCACTTTCAATCCGAACCTCCCCTATGTATCATTTAAAAATTACAAAGTACAATAAGACGGACCCTTTAGGAACCATCAAAATTGATAATGAGAACGAGGGTACGGTGAAAAATGGCAAGTAAAATACCATAGTCATGGTAGAATAGTGGAACATGCAGTGACTTAATAATTATTGAAAGCGAACATTTAAATCTGCTTTATTTTTGACGAAGATACTTCTCACATCAACTCACCTGGTTTAAAGTGCTCTTTGGCCTGTAAGTAACCGTCGCAGGATTTACTGACAAGCTAGCATTTGGCCGATACATGAATCCAAGTGAGTTAATGAGAGAAGCATCATCGCCAAAAATCTCGAGAGCTGTCTAGACAAGAGTAGCAAAACTTTTGCCCTCTTGTTGTTCAGTTAAATAGTGTAAAACATCTTGAACGAATGAAAGACTCACATAGTTCTCTCGTTAGTTTTAACTGTGGATTGCAAGCTGGTCATATTACGTTTTCTATACAACACAAAAGGTGAGTCTGCGACAGCTACAAAAAAATCAGAACACCAATTACCAATCCAAACGGCCAAAAATTCGTTCGGAACACCAAATGACAAACGGCATTGACGCAATCTAAGTTTCATCATGGTATTTTATTGAGCTAAATGTCACTCGAAATATCCTCGTATAATTTAATATTTAGGGACGTTGTATGTATATACAAAACATGGTGTTCTTCTCAAAATTTATGTTTTTACGGTAATCAATTCAGCAACTATGACGTGATACACAGCCCAGCTATAAGACAATCTGAAGTAGGGAGACCAAGTGGTGGGGTATGTGTTCTAGTAAATAAATCATCTTTCATTCTTAAGCAAATATATAGTAGTGAACCGTACTTTATTGCAACTGAATTAGAGAGCGTGCAGTTAAATAAACATTACGTCATTGTGTGTGCATACATCCCCTCTGGTAGGAAATATGATTATCTGTTAATAAGACTGGAAGATTTACTCACTGATATTCTTCAACGATTTCACAGTTTTAAAATAATAATCTGAGGAGACTTTAATGCTCGCATCGGCCATCTGAACCAACTTGATAATATGGCAACTGCTAATAGTAACATTACTGATTATCGAAGCTCCCTAGATTCAATTATTAATAGTAAAGGAAAGACTGTTGTTCAAATATTGGAAGAACTTGGAATGATTGTGATAAATGGTGGAACTGTAAGTGATACCCCGGCTGATTATACTTTTTTTAAATCCAACGGGAAAAGTGTCATTGACCATGTATGGTGTAACCGTAACTGCATTTGCATTTCCACAATTAAAGATACTTCCATACTAGGTATCCCTGATTCAACGCACTTTCCTTGTAAACTGTCATTATACTCAGATTCTATTATAATTCCTGCAGTTTCTACAGTAGTAAAATCGAAACTTACTTGGCTACCGGATCAGATTGATGTATATTGTGAAACAATCAAAATCTCAACTCTGTTATCCCACTTGGTAGAAGTAGAAAATAATAACATTGTGAAAATTATTTAATCTGCAGCTGAACAAGCTGGGATGGTGAAATACATTAAGTCAGAAGCAAAGTATAACCATGCCGAATGGATTGATCCGGAATCAAGCAAACAGAAATTGAAATCACTTCTAAGACAAGTAAGAATTCGTTATGATCGCGATGTTATTGACATCTACTTAGATCACAAAAAATTCCACACGACTCTAGTAAAATTTAAAAACCAGGAACACCTTAGAAAAATTAAGTGCAGTCTACAAAATGTGAAGCGAACCTCCAAATTCTAGGAAACAATAAACAAAACAAATCCAGCATGCCAATAAAAATCCCGGCTTGCGAATGAGAAGAGTTCTACAAAGCCAATATGCCAGCTGCAAGTACTGTATGTAATAGTGACACAATATTTTCTCATAAAGTAAACGAACTGGATTGTGAAATCAAAATGCAGGAGCTCCTATTTGCACTTTCTCAGCTTAAACACAAAACGTCGCCGGGAACTGACCAAATCCCAAATGAGTTCTTAAAGTTCACTCTATTAAATATAAAAGAAAGTATTTTGAATCTATTTAACCGAAGTATGAACAAAGAATATACACCAATGCTATGGTCAGATATACAAATGGCTATAATTTTCAAGAAAGGAAACAGAGCAGACCCGGCTAACTATCGCAGAATAGCTCTTATAAACACTATAACTAAACTATTTATCCAAGTAATCTATAATCGTCTGTATGGCTGGTGTGAACAGAACAAGATACTTTCGGAATCCCAAGCTGGCTTGCGAAAAGGTCGAGGCTGTCTCGATCAAATATTTGCATTATCGGCAGTGATACAGTGGAATATACAACGGCATGGGGGGAAATTTTTTGCATTATTTGTGGACTTTAAGCGTGCTTTCGATTTAATTAATAACAATATTTTGTGGACCTAAATACACGCAAACTGAATTAGTGGTAAAATTATTCGTATATTGAAACATTTGTACGATAAAGCTAATTTAAGAGTTCGAGTTGTTGACGGGCACTCTAGTTCAATGAATATTACTACAAGAGTACTCCGAGGAGAATTATTAAGCCCTATACTATTTACTATATACATAAGTGACCTAGACAACTTTATGTCCAAAGAAAGGGCTCAGCCTGCGTCAATTGGCAGAGACGCGCCCCTCAATCATCTCTTGCTGGCCGACGACACGACAATTCTTGCAGAATCTAAATTAGCCTTACAAAATAAAATTGACATTCTTTCTAGTTATTGCTTGGTTAACTGTTTAACTATTAATCTGTCAAAGACGAATGTTATAGTATTCCGTAAACATGGAAAATTATGTAACTCGCACAAGTGGTATTTACATGGAAATGTGATATCGGTCGTGAAGTGGTATACCTACCTCGGAATTCAGTTTTTTTAGTGGCTTATTTACATGTGCCGCCGACGAAATGAAAAAGTCTTTGAGAGCAGTTGGTGCAGTTCTAAAAACTTTAGCTACCTCGAGAACAGATTCATGGTTTTGTCGTATGAAACTACTACGGGCAATCGTTAATTCTACTCTATTGTATGCTTCCCCCGTGTTAGCAATTAACCATTTGGAAATGCTAGACCAGTTCCAAATACAATTTCTGAAAAGGCTTCTGTGGCTTCCCTGTCGAACTCCGTCATATCTTCTAAGAACAGAAGCAGGAATAAAGGACATTCAGTGCCAGATTATACGTCTGACATTGCAATTTTGGTCACGAATTTTGTCCTGCGACCTCAGCCGTATTACCCGGCAATGCAATGACCGTTTAGTAACTCTTGACGAGAACTTTCCTGGGGACCCCCGCTATAACTGGGCCACTAATGTTAAAAATATTTTGCACATCACAGGATTCTCTTATGTGTGGAAGTCGCAAGACCCGCAAATTGTGCTACAGAACATCGATCATATCGTAGAACGTGTGAACTGTCAGTGCATTCAGAGGGACATAGCTCGTGTAAACAGTTCTTCAGTTAACAGTTCGTACAAATAATCAATATCGATTTTTACCACGGGGATCATGCTTAACATATCTTTAAGAATACTTTGACTTGACCAAATTCGTGGACAAATGATATACAGTAGTGTATGTACATTAATTTTTTTAAAGGTTTTGATGACATCCCACACATTGGATTACTGTACAAATTGCGTGACAGATTTAAACTCAACAATAAAATAATATTATGACTACGTGATTTCCTGGTGGACTGGAAACATCGTGTTGTAGTTAATGGTGAAACTAAAAGGAGTGTCATAAATGGCTTCCCCAATGGGGTCCGTTCTTGGCCTTATTTAAGTTAATAAGGGAAATAATCAAAAGCCCCTTAATACAATACGTTGACGACTCAAAAATCTATATATCAAACGCCAACGACAGCGACTTTCATGAACTTCAGCGTCACAGATAACTTGACTAACTGACACCATTTTGTCAAGTTTTCCATGTCGCGCTGAAAACTACATGGATATAAACCCACGTACCTAGTTCACTTTGGTGTCAGATAATCTGCAAACCATAACTACTATTGTAACAGTATCCCCTTCGAAAGCTCATCTATTGAAAGTGACCATGGAGTCCACAATAGCAATAAATGTGGCTCTACCTAACATTTCCAGCAAGTAATTAAAGTAAGTAAAGTAATTGCTTTAACGTCAAATCCACTCAGCAAATTCTCACTGATTTCGGGGGATAGACAACTTTGACAACATTACTACTTACTATAGTCATTACGTGTTTATTTGATTTTATTATTTCTGACTACTTTTCCAGAGAAGGGAACTCTAGAATGCCTAGAGAGTGAACGCTAGGATCTGCAAAGTACATACCACAGAGCCTTGCAGGATTACCGAGCACAGGTCACCCATCCATTTCAGAATGAGCTTGGCTGTTGCTTAACTAGAAAGACTTAACAGCAAACTGATTAACCGCCAGACCAACCTTTAGAGCATAATAGAAAATGGCCCATACACTGAACTTTCTACTGACCCATCTGAAGAAATTCTCAAAGAACTTCGCAAAATGTGCACAAACTTAAAGAAATCAAAGAAAATTTCGAACGAAGAATTCAATTACACATTTAGAGAAAACTATTCAATCGCAAGATTATATGGCCTTCCGAAAATGCATAAAAATGGGATTCTGTTACTGGTAATCGGTTCTATTGAATAATACGCTTCCAAATTATTAGTTCCTATTTTGAAATCAGTTCTAGATACAGCGGGTACTTCAGTTCAGAATTCTCTAGAGTTCAAACACACACTCAGTGATTTTAAAATTAATGATAACGAAATCCTTGCATCATGTGACGTAGTAGCCCTATATACAAGCACTCCAATCGACAAATCCATTGCATACATTGACTCTCGGTTAGAAAAAGATGACCGCTGGAAGGAAGTGGCAAAGCTAGAAAAAAAATGATATAATATCTCTGCCTACTTTTGGATCAAAATGCACATACGTTTTTTGAAATGGAACATTATGCAAACAATATGATGGAGGACAAATAGGAAATCCTATAGTAGGTTTTGCTGCCGATTTATTCATGCAAAAATTAGAAATTCTGTATATCTTACCAAATCCAAAAGTTATGAAATGGCAAAGATACGTAGGCGATAATTGTCTCAAAATTCAAGCAACAGAATTTGATAATATCCTTACGTTTCTGAACTCTTTGAACCCGAAAATCAAATTTACAATGGAATAGTAAAGGTTAAAAAACCGGTCGTGAAACAAAAAAATTGCGACGTTTTACAATTAAAACTTAAAAAATAATAAATATATATTTCAAATATTACAGAAAACCTCGCTTTTTAGCGATTTTTGAAAAACAAAAAAAACGTAATTTCAAAAACCTCAAAAACCGATTGGGACGATTTAAATATACTAAATAGGGCCTAATTTTGAAACTATTTCAAAATTTTTAGTTTTTTTACCATTGAATTACCAAAATAAGGAAAATATGCTTAAAAGCAGAAAGGAAAAATAGCACAGTGTTTTAGTTAGGAAATGTGTTAAATTGTAAAGCTATTTTGCTTCTAGCTCCTTAATTTTTAAAGCTAAAACGTTTTTGAAAAAGCCATTTTGCCTTAACAAATACGACCTTTCTGGATCTGTAATCAAAATTTTAAAAAAAATAAAAAACGTTTTTATAACAAAATTTAGTAATTATCAAATTTTGATTTTCTAAAAGCAATCATTGCATTACAAATTTCATCACCTATTCAAATATGCAACCAGAATTGAGAAATTCCTAAATTATGGAAAATTGGTTTTTTAAAAGAATGAAAGCAAACTTCTAATCAACCACAGCTGGACCGCTTTCGCCAAGATTATTTACTCGGCCAATTCTCAGAAGGTGTCGGTTACTTTGGGAAATTGCCAAACCGCAAATGTTTTTAACAATTTTGACCATTAAATTTGTCTCCTTCCGTCTCTCTCTCAGCCACAGTTCAGTCTCTTTCTTTCTTTGGTATCACTTTTGGCTTATTACTTGGAGTGTGGACTTCTCAGATAAGTATTTTACAAAAATATTGCATTTATACTACTACAATATTAATTTTTGAATAAGAAGATTCTTCGTGTTTATTTTTCTGTATTTTTCAGACGCCGGGTTCTCTTTTTATTCCATTAAAACGCCACTACATACTTACCCAGGATGAAATTATAGGGAGACAAAATTGGCATGGAAAAAATAATTATAAATGTATTACTGACTATTTTAATGGTTTAGGTTTTTTGTTGATTTCAAGGCTTCGTTAGATAGTTTGCAAACTAGTTTTTAAGTTTCCAATGCCTCGTGGGGAAATAGTTTCCGCTGAAGGTAAAGCACACGGACTAAAAGCATTTATTGTTGGGTTCAGTATGTAGTGAAGCTTAAACGATAGGTAGGAGGTGTAGCATTTTTTATTCATTAGGAAGCTATTTAAAATATAATAATACCTACAGTGCACTCGTAATAGAGTTCTAGCAACTATAGAAGTCAACACACATCGGATTTTAAATAAATACTAAAAGAGGGCGTCAAAAATTAGAGATTGTGCGAACAAAAACAGGAATAAAAAATTAAATTATGAATGTTGACGAATATATACTAATAAAAATTATCATAGAGATGTACAAACAAAAGTACACAAAAATAATATATCACAAAAATCAGCATAAATAAAATTTTACACCTAATTTATTTTTATTATAAATAGTTAGGTCCTACAAAATGATTTCAGAAAGAGAACAACACTTGTCTTTACTAAAAAGTAATCAATAACAATCTATCGCAAAAAACTCGCCAATTAAATATATACATAAGAAAAAGTCTACTTATACAAGAAATTATAAATACTGAAGCGAATAATAACGAAAAAATATTACCAAATAATTTTGCTTTTGATGATGATATATTTATGGTTTCTAGACAACCAAGAAGGAAAAAAGTTAAATGTGAAAGACGCTCGTCTTATGCCGAAAAAGAAGACGCTTCTAAACACATAACAGAAACATTTATTACATTTGAATCATGTTTTGACTGTAGGTTAAAAACGTTTCAAAATATAATAACTATATAATCGATATAGAAAATTATATGTTAAACCTAAAAGAACTAGGCATTTCTCTTATTAATTAAAAAATAAAACATAAACATTTTTAAACTAAATTAGCTTCAAAATGTGAATTAAAAAAACCAGATGTAAAAGAATTAGGGATGAGACACGCATTCCAATTATAAAATTTAGAATTAATGCAAGTTACTCATTTAAGTTCGTTTTGGAATAGTAAAAAGGATATATTTCTTGAACGATGTAAAGAACTAGAAGCAAAAGGGTCTGGCTGTATAGTTTAGAATAACTTTGTTAAAAAATCAATATAAATAAATTTAACCTATTAGGAGGTAGTTCATACATTGATCTAACGAAATGGGTAAAAGACAAAAAACCATGCATTATTATTAAAAATGAAGATAATAAGTGTTTTCTCTATAGTGTATTACCTTGTTTAATAGCTTGATCCTTGGCTTGGCCACTCGATTTGAACGCACCTAAATAATCCTTGCTCCGAAAAATTCGGAAAATAAAAGAAAAATCAGAAAAGAAAGGAAAGACAACAAAATCTACAAAATAGAAAAGAAATTGTGTGGCAGTCACGTTAACCCCAGAAAAGGCTTAGTAGACACTAAATTCAAAAAGTAACAGTGATTAACCAAAAACTGGCAAAATTAGAATAGAGAGGCGTAGACCTTATATGAAAAAACATTAGAATACATACTGAATCGAGGAGCCCGTACTAACAGGATTTGATTCCTAGAAACTATTTTGGAAACTCAATGGTTGGAGTTAGTATCGGGCAGAGAATACAGGCAAAGGTTTTCCTTACCTTGATAAAATAACTAAAAATACAAAAAGGAAAAAACCACTCACTATATAATCAGAAGGAAATAAGTTAAAGCTAAATACATACAGTGGAATATTTTGTTTCAGTGGATAAAAAGATCAACCTTTTGGAAATAACAATAGCGGAGCTGCTAAAATCCGCTGAGAACTATAATACATGGGTGCACAGTAGTTTAAAAGATCTAAACGGACAGGATACGAACATTTTTGAATTTCAAGTCAAGACGGCAAACAATTTGGAAAAGCTGAAGAAACGAGTTCAAGGGCAAACTCAGGAACAGTCCATACTAAAGAAAACAATCGAATTATTGAAGACAGAAATAAATACACTGAAGTAAGAAAAAACAGAACTATATTCCCAACACTTAAGAAATGTAAGACTAAATGCAACCGAGCAGCCGATTTCGAAAGAAGGCACAATGTCATCGTAAGCGGTATAAAGGAGAAGAAGGAAGAAACGCAGGAGGACCCCAGGACAAAACTAAATAGGTTCGTTGAAGAAGAACAGAGAGCTGAAGTGAATATAGACTCTGTCCGGAGAACAGGAAAGATGCATCACGTAAGGGATAGAAAAATAGCAGTGACTTTCAGTAGAGCAAGCGAGAAACAGTACTAAGCAGAAAGAATACATTACGGAAACGAATAGGGAAACCATTCTACATAAAACCAAACATGCCAGCAGAAATTTGTGAACGGAAATTTGAAGAACGATAAGCCCGTCAGAACGAATAGACACTGAAGGAGAAGATACAAACCTCGCAAACAGACCAGAACTGGCGCAGATCAACAACAACAACATCAACACCGGAACTGTACTTTATGCTCGCAGCTGATAATTAAATGATCAAGGAGACAGCATCTAGAGACCAGACAAAGAGCACATAATCCCACTAAGAAGAAGTAGGAAAACTTTAAAGAGAACGAGAACAATAAGAAAAAGCATTAATCTCTTACCAATAAAAACAAAAATTACAGAGAATTGAAAGCAGCAGGGAGACCAGGCCAAAGATCACATTACTTTAATAAACATTATGGTTATACCTATCTGTAATTTGGAATTGTGGGATTGATTAAACCCACAGAGTGTATAGACCTTTTAGTCAAATCGCTCGTAAAATGAATAATATTATTATTTAAGATTGATTATGATCACGCATTAAAAGTATGGAATTCTATTCATATGAAAAATCTAGGTGATTGGCATGATTTATATAACAACCTAGGTGTACTACTTTTAGTAGAAGTTTTAGGAAATTTAAGCTAGGTTTAGCTTCAAATAGTAATTACGGATTAGATCCAGCTTGGTACTATAGTACTCCTAGTTTTGCTTGGGATTGCATGCTTGAATACAGTGGAGTAAAATTAAATTTACTGTTGGATTACGAAATGCATATAGTTTTTGAAAATGGTATTAGAGGAGGCATAAGTCAATGTAGTAATCGATATTCTAAAGCAGATGATAGCACTTTAATAGTATATATGAACGCAAATAATCTGTTTGGTTCGGAATATCTCAGTTATTGCCTGAAAGTGATATTTAATGGATAAATAAAGATAAATTGCTGAATTTAAATACTCTTTTGAATACAGCTGATGATACTGGTTACATTTTTTAGGTTATTTCATCATTTCCAAGAGGTTTAGAAATGAATAATAAATTCAAAAATTTGCCACTTGCACCAAAAAACGCTTTACCACCAGGAGAAAAAGTTAAAAAGTGATTGTACTTTTAATAATGAAAGAAACAATAATATTCACTTCAAACTGCTTAAATTATATCAAGATCTAGGAATAAAAAAAACAAAGTTTATAGAGGAAATAACTTTATTAAATCAAACATAGCAAAATATATTGAATTTAATACAATGCAAAGGCAATTTGCCAACAATGATTTCGAAAATAAGTTTTGGAAACTAATGTCAAATTCTGTGTTTGGAAAATCAATGAAATCGGTTACAAATCAACAAAATATAAGATTGCATTCAGATTAAGACACACTTCAACGTGCAATAAATAAAGCACCTTTTAAATCTAGAACTATATTTAGTACAAATTTGGTTGCAGTACATAGTTATAAGACTAAAGTTAATTTCAACATAGCAATGTATATTGGAAAAGCAGTTTTAAACCTTTTAAAAATTCTAATGTATGATTTTCATAATATTGTGATAAACAAAGAGTTCAAAGACAAATCAAAGTTATTCTGCATCGACAACGACAGCTTTATTTATGAAATTCGGTACAAAGCGGACCACAGGTCCTTATGAAGCGAAGCGCACCACAGGTCCTTAATAAACGAAGCTCTGGCACCAGCACCCTGAAGCGACTTTTATAGTTTCATGGAACATAATCCTTCTTATTTTGACACATCTGATTATCTGAAACATCACAAATTTTTTTCAGAAGAAAATAAGAATGTAATATAAAAATGTAAAGATGAACTCAATGGGATAGAGTTATAAAAGCTCCTTTGTTGGAATAAGATCTAAAATTTATAGTTACAGGACACACGATAAAATAGGAAAAAGACGGAAAGAAATTAAGAAATGTGTACTAAAAAACCAAATTCATTTTGAAGATTTAAAATCTTGCTTATTTGAGAAAAAAGGACAATATCTTGACATTTACACAGACAAACTTGATAAGAAATCTTTAAGATGGAAAGATGATAAAAGATATTTAATTGATGGAAGTACATATACATATGCTCATAGGCATGTATTAATATAAAGCATTGTCTTTTAGAAATGTGTTTAAATAATTGAAAACCAAATTCGATGCAACCCTTAAGTACAAAGTCTCTAAAGAGCTTTCGGCTAACCTTTAATATGTATATCACAATCTCAAAACAGGATATCGAAGTATTAATGATTTAGCTCTTAAAACAAGTGTTAGCCCAGCTAAAGCACACAAATATCTAGAAACACAATATGTATACACTAAACACTATCTAAAAGTCAAACAATTTAAGCGAAGACGACCTTTATCTAAACGAATTGATAAAATATGGCAAAAAATTATATATACATTTTATATATGGTATATATAAAAACACTTAATCAAATATATAAAATATATGTGATTTAGTGTTTATATAACCAAAATGGAGTAAAACTAATGATGGAAATCGATATATCAATTTGATTATAGACACATTTATTAAATAATTATGGGCTTTACTATTAAAAACAAAAACAGCCGCTGAAGTACTTAACAAATTTAAAACTGTTTTAAATGACAAACGTTCTCCTCAAATGATTTACACAGATAAAGGATCAGAGTAAATTCCAAAGACAATTCAAACTTTTTTTAAATGTTTAGATATTCAATAGTATACTACTGAAAATGAGAACAAAGCCATGATTGTAGAACGTGTTGCAAGAACTTTACAACAAATGATGTATAAATACCTTAGTGATAATGATACAACCCGCTAGACTGATGTTTTACTAGAAGTGGTCTAAAATTTTAATCATTCACTTTACTCTTCAATAAAATTGACAATAATTGAAGCATCAAAAAAGAAAAACCAAGAAACCGTTTATAAAAACTTGTATAGTAAATATTCAGGGTTAGGAGAATTATCAAAAAGTTGTACTACAAAACAAAAATTTAAACTAGAGGGTAAGGTTAGACCGCAACCATTTTTAACAAAATTCGATAGAGGATACAAACCCACTTTCGCTGATGAAATATTATTTATTTAAGGTGAAATGAGTGCTAGTCCAGTTTTCTACAACCCCTCGAGAAGCCTTTTAGACTCGAATCGGATTTTAAATTCCTCCAGAAGCCTAAGGCGCTAATATAAAATAGCTATTAGTAGTGGTATTCGTTGCGTTAGGTTAGGTTAGGTGAATGTGATAAATGAATGCTGTTACAGAATATGTTGTATTACGAGACGTAGTCGCCGAAGGCGGCTCAAACACTTTGAAGCAATAAAATCTAAATAGGTCACGAGGGATTAAAAATCCGACTCGAGGGATTGAAAATCCAACACGAGGAGTTGTAAAAAACCCTACTACTAAAAGTGATTTAAAAACAAAAATTAAAAATTTAGATGCATATTATTCAAAAGTAAACATTTGAATATTTTTTTATTTTATTTTAGAATATAAATTAATACACAAAAAAGACTATTTGCCTCAGGTTATTCTCAGTTAAACAGCCTAGGTACTAATAACAATTCGGATTGAAAATGTAGACAACTACTTTTATCTAGAAAAAAGTTTTCATCATAGAGGTTGATTTATTAAAACAAGCAAATAGTGCAAGATATGCTGGAACTAAGTTAATCACAAAAGCAATTAATGGACCTTTGTACTTATTTAATTAAGTGATGTCACAATTTGATGATAGTGCAATTAAAGAATTTACAAATGTGGGGCATACAACCCTAGTACGAGGTCTTTTAAAATAAAATGACGGATTAAGTTCAAATAGAGGACATAGACTATCATGGGCTTTAGATGATGACGAATATTCGGCAACAGTAAATAAAAATCCAGGTTTTGCAAATAGACATGATTTATTATTCGAAATTAATACTGCCGCCGCAGATAAAAAAATAGCAAAATTTATTATTTCATTTTCACATATTTTTTGGTTAAAAAGGAAAAAACTTTCTGGTCTAAGAGTTTTCGGTGAATTAAACCGCCTCATTAAAGGAAGTGCGATATTTAAATCGAGTGCTGAAACATCTAATGTTGATAATGTTGATGATGGTTTAATTATTATTGCTTCAATTAAACTGCGTGAACGTTATATTGAATTAAATTCTGAAATGTCTACAAGAATATCTAGCTGTCGCGTATCTTGACATAACATACCTTTCACTTTCATAATTAAACAACTAGACCAGTTTGCTGTTTCATCTGCAACAAGTTTTAGTCGTGCTTTAACATCTTTTTTAGGTATTGAAAAGATTTTATTCTGTGCGGTTGCTTTTCAAACTAATCAACTGAATAATCAAAAATCTAATATTTCTGTGTTCGCTCACTCCAACGTTCTAGATGCTAGTATATCTTTGAATGAAGTAAGTTATCCCGGAATACATTTTTGTGGAGGCACCAAAGGGTTAGCTTAGTTAGATCAGGACAGATATTTAAACTTTTGTGAAATATTCACGGGTGAGGAGCCTGAAATTGCACCCTGCGGATATCAGAGCGTGTTTCCTACACCTATTGACATATTATTTCAACAACAAAAAATTTTTGAAAACACACTTTCTATTAATCTTGGTTTTAAATTTGCCACACCCCCACGACCTAATACTGAAGCCTATGTTGTCATCTTTAGAGAGTGCTGTCTATAGCCACTTCAGGTGATGAAAAAATGAATGGTCTATCTGAATACTTTCTATTAGGTAACATTGCAATTATTATTTTATTTTTTTAACTATAATAAATGACTGTAAATATTTTCTTCAATCACAAACAATATACAGGTATAGAAAATGGGTTTACAAATAAAACATTCGTAACCTTTCAATTAGTTAGAAATCAACTATATACAGAAGACAGCTACCCTTTTAATTTGACTAAAGTTCAGGTAAATCAATTACAGAAGGGTTACTATAAATTAGAACTATCTACGATTCAATGTAGGAAATTTATTATTGATTTAACAACACATATTAAAACAGGAGGAGCTTTTCCTCTTTTAGCCTTATTTCCTCTACTTAATAAAGCAGCTCCTATTATACGTGGTGTTGGTGCTGCTGCAGTTGGTGTCCGTCAAGTGGTAAATGCTGTAAATAATAAAAAATAACAAGATGAAGCTTTAGCTGAAACACAAAGACACAACGCTAAAATGAAAAAAAAATGTTGGGGGTTTTATAGGGGAGGACTTGTATTTAAAACCTTATCCGTAAAAGCGCTTTCAAATATTGAAGTGGATAAATATGCTAGACAAATATGCGGGCCTTCTATTTTCCGTGCTGTTTTTATGAGCAATACTATATCATTCGACCCTAAGAATAGTCGAACTTTAGAAATAGGAATTTTATACCTAGACAGTATAATCAACCAAGGAACGCATTGGACTTCATGGTATAAAAATGGTAAACAGAGTTATTTTTTTGATACTTTTGGCCACGGGCCGCCTACAAAATTTTTAAAATATTTAAAAGGAAATATTGTATAATCTGGATGCAAACTACAAGAAATCGGAACATATTCGTGTGGTGCTTATTGTATATTATTAATGGAAAACATTATTATTGCAATCTCATTTGCTATAGCTATTGTAGAGCTTGTTATACAAAATAAATGAATTAAATATATGCTTTCAAAGCTAAGATATATTTTAGAGACAAATCAAGGAATGTTAAAGAGTTGGTGAACAACAGAATTAGTAAGTGGACAAATAACACACAAGTTTTGAAAACTCCAACCCTGCAAACCAAATAAGAAGGCATAGTTGCAGAACAGCATAGTTTGCTATGTAGTTGACAGTTTAAAATCCTACATAAAATCAAAAACTGCAGTAAGGAAAAAAGCTTGGGAGGCAACGAAAGCGCACTGAAGAACTTTCAAATAAGAAAACATTAAATAAAGCTGTAACAGACATACCTATTCAAGATATTAAAAATTTGGATACAAACCTTATCACTAGTCTAACAAAAAATAAACGTATTTTAAAGAAATCCGACATTAAAATTATAGATTCAATTGATTTGGATAACCGGCTGCTAGAGGCAGAGCTGCAAACTATTAGTTCTAGTACTGTCTAAACAAATACATTTAAGGTTTTGAAAAACATACAAGATATTTGAGGAACACTTAAATTTAGAAAAATAAATGATTCTTATAGTATTCTAACAGGTTTGTGTATTATTAACAAAATAGCGTTTGAAACAGCTAATTTCAAAAAACAAATTTGTGACATTCCGTTAGATGGAATATTTATAAGTATCTGTACCAATATCGACCATAAACAAGCAGATTATTTTTAAATTTCAAAAAACGTTTTAGAGCTTGAAGTAACTAATTATATTCAGGGTTGTGATTATACATTTAATTGTATACTTCAATAAAGTGTTATGCTAATAAATGATTTCAAAATTCGGACTCTGCCGTGAAGGGAATAGCAACCACACCGAAACGATAAATCATGCTGTTAGAATAAATAAACTTACTGAAGAATTACACAATTTTTAGACAAATGTAGATAATATAGTTACCGAAACAACAAATAATGCATCCCAAATACAAGTTATTTTTATTCAAGCGGGTAAATTTGAGGCTACAATTAATAAAATTAATGATAAAAGTGAAAACAAATTCGATAAATAAAGTAAAATATTAAACGACCAAAAAATTATAAATGCACAGTTTACAGAAAACCATGAAAAACACGACAGTAGATTGGATAAAAAATGGTAGAGGTATTTAGTTGCGAAAGGTGAGATGGCAGGGATCAAAGCAAATTTACATCAAAAAGAGGAAAAAATAATATACTTACGGTAAGTAATAAAACCATAGAAGTAGGATTACAAAGCGAAATTTCATCAACAATTTATTATTAACTGATTTAGACAGTAAAATTAATTCAAAGGTAATAAAGTTAACTGAACTTCTAAAGGCTCTGAAAACTAAAACAGTAGAGCAGATTACTGTAAAAACATATACTTTTCTCGAAACCGTGCTTCTTAAGCGTAAGGAAAATATTTCAGGGCTGCTTAATTTGCAAACATTAAATGACAGCTTTGGTATTTAACTGGATGTTTTCATATTAGTACCCTTGTAGTTGATAATATTGGAAAATACTGTCACGTTGACGTATGTGATATTCCTATAAACGGACGTTTTAAGGGGTTCGGTATAAATATGGCTGATTATATGGACAATACTAATAAATTCAAAGTTTGTAAAAACGATAAATAAATTTTATCAGTAGAAATTATGAAATATTGTCAAGGAGCTGTATTTCATTTTAACTGTATACTACAGTAATGTTTACCTTTCATACCTTAAATACTGGCGACTAACGTAATACTAACGTTTATAGCCGTTCTTAATCTTGTTACTGTTGACCGTCAGTCTGTTTATGTTACAAATTTCTACCATATATATATAGTGACTCTTTTAAAACTGTTGAATGGCGGCGTTGTTTACAAAAGGCTAAATGAACTCATAGAAGGTGAATTGTATAAAATTATTATTGCCCAATATGTTGAAAGTAAATATTCCATTAAACAATTTCAGCTTATTGTTGACGATGGAGACTTGCTCTATAAAGATTATTTAACAAAGCGATATAATAAAATGATTCCTCAGGAGGAATAATTTAACAGTGTTTGTTGGAAAATATATGAGACATGAAAGTACCTAGGAGGTTTCTGGATTTGTATTAAACACACTAACCTTTCAAGAATCATCGGAGCCGGAGCTTTGCTCCTTAAGACCTTGTGGTTCGCAATGTTAATTGTTATACTTTTTTTAATTATAAATGAATAATCCTGCTAAAAATTCTGCAATTTTTGGTTGGAATAAAAATCCAAAATTTAAACATAACTTGGTAGTTCCTAATATATTTAGGTATTTAGTGATTGGTGAAAGTAATTGCGGTAACAGCTGTCTTGTTTTTAGTTTACTATTACAAGGAGGAATGTTGGACTATAATACCCTTATTTAAGTAGGCGATAGCTTACAACAAGGTGCACATCAAATTTATATTATTCATTCATTTTAATTATTAATTAATTCCTGTCCAGACTGCCGAGCTGGAAAATCATAGCAATGTGGTTCTGCCACTAACATCTCAACAGGTTCTTGGCTACCGAAAAGTCACGGTTAAGTATTTCAACCCAGCTGTAACGCTGCTAGGTTCCTGACGCCTTAGAAGGTCACAGTCGTTAGAGCCCATCTGTAACATCGTTGGACTCAAGTACATACCGTTACCATGGCGTTTACCTGGATGCGGTTCTCATCTGTGAATTGTTCCATTATTTTTCCAAGACTTTTCCAAGTTTCACCAATAAAGAAGTCAAAATTTAGGATATGGTGTGTGTGTTTGGTATGTAACTTACTTTATTGACTTTGTCTTCTTTGTTTGCTTTGATTTAAATACACAGATACTAGAATTTAAATAAAATGTGGCAGTAGTTGGTACCTTTGTTTGTTTGTTATACCATATTCTTATTGCACAAATACCTACAAAAGTTTAAGAAATTCAGGATTCAAGCCCCATTGGCCGTGAAAGGACAGTCTCCGTCAGACACAGACAGGGCTTAGGTTCAACTCCTGGCGGTGGTGAACCCTCCCTGGGTGTAGGTGTAGGTTTGGTAATTACGTATTTTTGCGAGCATGAGTCCCGGGGACTTCACCACCTTGAATCCTTTTGCAGATTAGTTTTCCAATTTTGTTTTTTTCTTTTTTTTCTCATTATTTAATTATTGTAAATTAATCGTTTGGAAGCATTCTAAACTTTTTTCACTTTGGTTAATGACTGGTCTGGTCAGTGTTTTTAAATAATGCCTAGGCAAGTCCTACGATGTATCGTTTGTCAGGTTGCAATAACACAGTTAAAATACTGTTTTTACAGTGCCAAACATGCAAGCAGTTCTTCTATAGAAAATGACTCGGAATTATGGCGTTGCTGCTCTTGCTTGTGCCTCTCGACCTCCCACATTCACTCGCAATTGCCGTTTCTTAACTTTTCTTTGAATAGGTCACATGATGCAGCACCTAACTTGGCGAGTTTCTTTGTTCTCAAGTCTCCTTCTTTAAACTCCTAAGCCATTGTGTATCTACTTCTTTAGTATAAACCAATTTACTTTACTCAAACATGAAGAAGTTAAATTTTTCCTGTACAGTAATGATGTAGACCTCCTTTGTATTGCCGAGACATTCTTCAATGACCAAACCAGTATTGACCAGTTTGCAATTACTGGGTATGATATGTACCATAAAAATAGATCAAATGGTCGTCGCGGTGGTGGGCTGTTGGTGTATGCCCACAATAGGATAAGAGTTTCTGTAGAAAGTGTGGATGTAGATTCGTACAACAGTGATGTTGAATATTTAATTATTAAAATTGGTATTTCTGAATTTGTGTCCAAAGTAGTTACATTTCTGTACAAAACCCCGGCCTAAGCCATGTCTAAGTTTTTATTTTTCCAAGCGCATACTTCTATATTTAAATGAGTGTAACTTTGATTGTTTTGTAGCTGGGTATATAAACATTAACACTAGGTCATTATGCAATGATACTTGTAACTAATTAGCTGTGCCTAATATATATGCCTATAGGCAATGCATTACGCAGGTTACTCGCTTTAAGACTTTATGCTCTCGAACTACAATAATTCACCTTATTATTTAATTCCATCTATCCATTTCATGAAGAGTTCAGGGTGTTGGATTTAATGATCACGAGGCCATTCAATTCACATTGCCATTGCGCGATGCTCATGCACTTCCAATTAAGTTCTGCCTAACTAAAAAGGTCTTGACTAAGACGTGTGATTAATTCAGAGCTTGACAAGATGAACTGGTCGTTCCTCAAGATTGATTATATGTCTGCTGACTTAGTTTTAAATTTTATTCAATCCACAATTTTAGTGCTACTAGATAAGCACTGTCCTGCTAGTAAGCGTAATATTTCTTCCTCATCCAAGTCTTAAGTCACTAAGTTATTACGACTGATGATGAAGAACAGAGATGAGCTATGCAGAATACATCGGACCTCCGACCTTCCGACCTTCCGATATGCTTGCTAGCTCTAGTTTTAGTCATGCAAGGGATGAGGTGAGGAGGGAGCTTTGTAAAGCTAATAAAATTATTTAATCTTAAGCTGTCGGCGGCAGCATCTTTAAATGATAATGCTAAGACTTGGAATCTTCTTCGTTCCCTGTCTGGGTTTAGTGCGAGTAAAGCAGGCCGAATGGGCAATAGTATTACGAAATTAACGATTAATGAGTTGGAATTGCTGGACCACCAGTCCATCTACAATGCTCTGTCAAAATCTTTTAATGTGCCCTCTCCTTTCTCAAACTTAGATTTGCAGACTTTTAAAGTGGAAGTAATGGAAACTTTTGAGGGTTCGGTTCCCTCCGCACCTATTTTGCTGGATGAACTAAAGGAGGCTATTTCTGCTTCCAAAGCAACGTCCTCAAATCATGACCCTTTGAATTCAACAAATTTACAGAACTTGCATTTGACATTTCTCTTGTTAATTCTTATTACCTGGATTTTTTCTTCATGTCTCATTTCAGCTTAATTTAAGATTGCGGTTGTCACGCCCCTCTTCAAGGACAAGCATTCCAAGGAGGACCCTGACAATTTTCGACCCATCCATAGTATCCCATTCTGGGCCAAGGTTCTAAAGAATATTGTTCTCTGGCGTCTGATGTCGCGGACCCTGTCTCAGTTGGACGAGAACCAGCATGGCTTCCGAATGATCGTTCCTGTTTTACTGCTGTGCTGATTTTTGTACATAAGCTTTGCTTTTTCTTGTCTAAACCTTTGTTACTTGTTTTGGCGGTTCTCTTTGACCTGTGGAAGGCCTTTAATTCATTGCTTTGGCTGTTTCTTTTAAAAATAAATCAGGGATAAGTAAAATGTGGAACCTAACCTGCTGGCTTTGCTGGCTGAATATTTATCCAATCGTAAATATCACATTTTTCTTAATATCAAATTGAGTGATGCCTTTGATGATGTGAATGATTTACCTCAGGGTACTGTACTTGGCCCCTATTTATTTATTTTATTTTTTACAGGCATTGAGAGTTTCGATAAAGTAGATTATTTGACCTATGCGGATGACCTTGTCATCATTCTCTGTGATGTAAGTATTAGCATTCTTGTGCAGCGCGCGCAGTATTTCAATAATATGTTTCACAACTGGACCACCAGTAATTATTTAAGGATTAGTAATGCTAAGACATAGTTTATGACATTTTGTAAGACTAAAATTGATTTTAGCAATCGCCAGTTACATGTAAATAATATATTGTTGGATAAGGTTGCGTGTTTTAAATATTTAGGAGTCTTTTTCGATGAAACGTTAGCTTTTGACCGCCATGCTAATGATGTAGCCTTAAGTATGTCGAGGTCAATATGAACTAAATTGTCTGTAAAAAGGCGCCTTTCAGTTAACTGTGGTAAGCTTTAATCAGCTCTTTTATTATGTCACATTTTAATTACTGTGCTTTTATATGGTCCTATACTTCAGCTTCACGTATCACTTGTTTACAAAATAAATAAGAGAAGTTTGTATCCTTTCTTTACCAATTTACTAATTTATATACGAGAAATATTAGAACGAAGAAGAAAAAAATGCCAACACTTCTAAGTCTAATCTATGAGCATTTTAATTTGTTAAGACTTCCAGGGCGTATCTGGTTTTTTCAAGTGAAATTCATGTACCCGCTTGTACACTTTGGCCATTAGACATTATATTTTAATTCTACTATTGTTGTAAATTTACTTGAAATGGTTTTCGTGGTCATGGTGCCTATTATGTAATTAATATACTTGACTCTAAATATAAAATTTGTACAAAAGATGGTATGTATAATTGTCTTATTATGTAGAATAGCCTTCCATGTAATATAAGGCAATTTGATGTGCAATTTTGTACGCTCATCAAATCCGTGTTCAATTCTTTATTAGTTAATAGGTCACATATTGGTATAACTTAGTAAAGTAGTTAGCAAGTAAAAACCTTAATGTTCATGGTGTATCTTGTTCTTGATTTGTCCATTTATTATGTTCTTATCACCGCTGCCACTACTTGTGTGAAGTGAAAATCAATACTGTTTATTGACCTATCTTGACAATAAAAATAAATTACAATTACATTTAATTAAAGCGCTTGAAAATAATCTAACAAAACTAAGAAAAATAATAACTACAACAATTCTCTAACAGTATTTTCAGATTTATTAACAATTATATTTTATTTGTTATATTTTAAGCGTCCCAATCGGGTTTTGAGGTTTTTGAAATTAGTTTTTTGTTTTTCAAACATCGCTAAAAAGCGGGGTTTTTTGTAATTGTGTAAGTATATATTGATTATTTTTTAGGTTTTTATGTTATTTGTAAAACGTCTAAATTATTTTGGTCTAGGACCAGTTTTATAACCTCTACTTGGAATTAGAAAATAATAGGACACTACCTTTTCTATACGTCAATATACACCATAACAAAGACAACACGATCTCAACTAGTGTATCTAGTAGTATCTATCTAGTGAAATTCTAGTAATACTTACAGATACTTTAATTCCTTCCATCACCCAGCGCACCGCAAAAGTGTTGCTGATACTTTGTTATACAGAGCATTTGTAATCTGTAGTTTTGAACACTTGCAAGACGAACTAAAAACTGTAAAATCTCATCTTATTAAAAATAATTTACCTAAAAAAATTATAGAAGACAGTATGGCCATAATGAAACTTTGAGTTAAATATTGGTCTAGGGCAGATTTTAAAAAAGAAAACGACGAAAAATCCAGACTTGTCCTTCCATATATGGGTCATACATCGCATCAAATTGCTCACATTTTAAGAAAACATTTTGATTGGCTTTTATCTTTCTTACCTGGTTAAAAAGTATTATCATTGCTAAACTCTGTAAAAGATAAGAATATTTCTAGTCATATAGCAAGGACAGAAATCTATCTAATTCCTTCTATAAATTGTGGTAAAATATACATAGGTGAAACTGGTCGTGATCTCCGAATTAGAATCAAGGAACATAAAAAAACGTCAAACACGGAAACAAAACAAAATCAGCAATTTCAGAATACGTATGGAAATACAAGGCAGATCACACTATCAAATGGGACGAAAGCCGTATTGTTTTGTGCAAAAACAGACCTTTCTATCGGAAATTGAAAGAAACCTTATTGGTAAAACAAGCGACAACAAAAACTTTGAATATTGATTCTGGTATAAGAATTATTGAAACATGGCTTCCTATTGTACTGATTATAGAACCGATCTTGTAACCAAATGTTACTATTCCGCTCTATTTAAAATCATATTTCAAACAACTACAAACAAAATAATGTAAATTTGTGATTTCAATTTATCTGAAATATTTTTTTAGTTGACAAAATTGATTCCTCAATCATTCAATAAGTAACCCTGAAGATGAGAACAGGTTGTTTTCGAAAGCTCGGTAACCCAATAAATCTTTCTCTTCAAGTTATTTTGAATTTCGGATTTATTTATAAAACAACATCCAGTAATCCAACAAAATGAATGTACTAACCTTTACTGATTAAGAAAGCAAAATTGCAGTGCTTGCAGATCAAGAGACCATTTAAGTATCTTGACATCGACAGTCTTCGCAAGTTTATTGTTACAATCATACAGCCACTCGTGCAGTATTTCAACAGCATCTAGTGTAGAGGTGTGACCTCGCCCCTACATATGTATGTACCTAATTGACCCTGCTGCCAACTTAAATACCTACACTCAACACTGCATTTACACACGAATGACTTGACACGGCAATATGGCTGCTACGGATGACGGCAGACAATTAAAATATTAATATTAATTTACCGGTAAGTGGAATGGATGATTGTAGTTCTTGTCTAGTAATAAATACTTTGCAACAGTTACCGACGAAATGCTGTAATCAGGATGCAGCACATAAGAATTAGTACTGGTTACAATTTTTACGGTTATTAATTTATGAACTTCAGGGAATTTCTAACGGCTAGTGAACCGAATATAAATTGCTACACTACAGGGAACTTCAGTTGAATTCCACCGCCATGAACCAACTGCCCGATGATGCGGCAAAGAGAAGGAAGCTTCTTTCTTCCGCATGTTTTCTGTCTCTTCTGCGGCGACTCCACTGAAAAGGGAAAAAGGAGACTCGCACAAATTAGAGCTGATAAAGTGAACGTTACACTGGAGGTTCTGCAAATCCATAAGCCCGACAAGGAAGATATAGAAAAGGTACAAAAATGGCAACTCGGCTCCGAAGTCTAAAATACGAAGAACGATTAAAAGCACTACGAATTCTATCACTTACCGACATGAAACAAGAGATCTAATTTAGAACTTTATGAGTATAAATCAAAAGTACGACACTGGCCCCCAAAACATTTTAAACATTAACATAAAGCAGACACGCTCCTTTTTTTGACAAACTAAACAACAGCAACCAGTTCCCGACCGAAAATAATATCCTCTCAATTTAACTGGTGATAACTAGTATTGTATTGTATTGTATTGTATTAAGCTTTATTCAGTCAATCCCTTCAACAATATTACAATACAACAAGTATTAATTTCCACTTTAACGTTAGGGGCCCAACATGGCAACTCTAACCCAAACAGGTCGGGTAAGAGGATGAACAAACTTCTAGTAATCGGCAATATATTGTTTCGAACTCCACTATCCACGAAGAGGGCTAACAGCCTTTGCAAGAACTTATGACTGCTGACACGATAGAGATGGATTGCATTGGGCAGGGTCACAGGGTACGAGGATCCGCTTTGAGAGGAGCGCGCCGTGTAAAATGCTCCCTAGTGACAAGGGAGATTCCCGGATACTGTTAATCAATTCCTCGACACGCAAAAACGCGGCTCCGACCCGCACTGCTAAAACGCACCGCCAGTGGGTATATCTCGAATCACTGTTCACTATGTTCTGGCACTAGGCACTAGGACGACTGTACTTAACGAGCTCGCACAGTCGAAGGTCGCGACGGGTATCTGTTGATCGCGCCCGAGAAAAGTCCTTCTCTGCCCAGGATTAGGGTTGCGGCAGCAAGGGCGAGGTCGTAGAGATCGTAAAAACAGTTCCGAGGGTGCGGGTTAAGTTTCTGAGGAAGAGACTCTCCAGGGCCAGGGTGTATAGGATGGATACACACTGCGAGACTGTACAGAGATAATTACACCTGGGAAAATTCCCAATCTAACTAGGTCTATAATCACAATCTCTGAGAAGACCTCGTAGCGGCCGCGGAGGCGTCCTCGAAGTTGCGGGCTAAGATCCTGTGGGGGTGGTCCTCCTGGACTAGGGCAAACTACCTCCGTCCGAGGGTCGCGTTTAATGACAGAC
>JAQFZC010001363.1:0-31091 GCA_034695205.1 Dicyrtoma fusca
TTTCCAATGATGTATCATATGTGGGTGTAACCCTATTTTTAATTTTTTTGGTAAATTATGAGAGAAGGTAGAAATAAAGATTTTAATTGGTCGTACCCTTATTCAGTATTTTTGAGTTTCATCTTCTATGCAAAATCAACAGTAGATTATGACTGGCATATAACGGCAGGGCACTTGCTTTATGTAATCATACAGATATTAAGACAGGTGAAAGTGTGATTGATTGTTTTGTCGTATATTTTGTAAATGAAAGAACCAATGAGCAGTATGAAGCCCAATTTTCCCAGCGAACAAAGATTTTACACAGTAACTCGAGAAAGCGGAAATTCCTTTGCAATGTCGTGTGCTGCTCAAGCTAATCCCCCTCCTGACTTCAAGTAAGACAAGTGACTACTACGGAGTACCGATAATAAAGACATGGAGTGTTTGGATGCTATTCTTTTAAAGTTCAAAAATATCTTTTTGAGTTTGCTTCCTATGAAAATCTAACCAACATTTAGACTTCGGAAAGTTCCATTTTTTAATTTGATTTACAATTGCTGTTGTGTTACGCACTGAAGGATATTTTTGTTGAATTTCAAACTCATAATTGTTAGAACCGATGGGAAGCACTGGCCCCCGATTTTCAACTGAGTCCCACATGCACGCTTTTATCAAAGAGGAAGGAGCTTCTTTTGCTCTTTTGTGCCCTGCACAAGCGTTTCCGGCTCCTGGTTTTAAGTGAGTTCTTCCGACGTCGAAGACTAGTTCGGAAATTAGCATTTTACCGGCCATAAGCGTTTATTTAGTTGTACCGTAAAACTTCCAATAACTCCCCGGGGAGTTATTTGCAAAATCAATGATTGGACAGGGAAATTAACATTGCGTTAAATGGGATTAGAGGGGGGAATTATTAGAGGGGGGGAATAACTAGAGGGGGGGAATAACTAGAAGTTTTACGGTAGTTCGTTAAAATTCCCAACATCCAGGATTTGAAAGGTTGCCTCTGTCAGGTCGTTTGTAGCTGTAATATTTTCTTTTCATACTCATGTTCATTGATTGTATGCCTATTTCCAATAATTCAGAGCCTCAGGGAAGTTCGAGTCCGAAACTCCCATACGACTCACGCTTGCAGGCAATGGAAAGACCAGGGGGATCCACTGTAGGAATAAATTGTTTGGCTCAGGGTCATCCAGCACCATGGTTTAGGTTGGATTACAGATATTTTTCTTTACATTTTTGTTTTAATTTGTATGATTGGGAAGTTTTGGCAAAACAAAAAGGGCTATAAGCAAGATTTCTAGCAAAAGCTTCAGGTCTCCCAACAAACAGATCCTAGCGCACCAGGTGATAAGTAATTAGGGGCAATTAATTACATGAGTCCCGTCGTGCCCCATACACTAAAGGTTCGATGATATTTAGCTGCTATAAAAAGGTGAAATTTGAAATTACAGAACCATTTACGGGTATGAAACCCAAAGCTCCCCAGTTACTTCGTCCGCCTTCCTGGTTTCGTAGCGGGGAGCTGGCAGCTCTTGTCTGTGAAGCTCAAGGAAATCCACCACCAAGTTTTAAGTGCGTATAGTCAGGAGGATTATTTGTTAAAACTAATGTGCCGTGGAGTCATAAAAGCCTTTTTAGCTGTCAGTCAAGTGAAAGGGAAAGTGACTTGAATTGGCACATTTTGAGGGGTGCATTTCGGCATTTTCTGTTTACATTTACAAAGTAATTAGGTGTATCAAGTAGCAAGTCATCTTTTCTCCGTTGTAGCTGTCATTCTGTCATTACTACCTACATGTAGGTACATGCAAAATTGTTTCCCGTCTCTAACTTCTGTACTGGCACTGGCTCTGGCAGTGGCTTCATGCATTCATCCACAGATTTGAACAGACAAAGCACAGCATGCACTCTTAAGTATTTTGAGTGCAGTCTGCCAAAGTCTTGTACGTATGCGTGGATATTTTTGCAATTTGTCACGTAGATAAACAGAAAGGTCAGAGTGAAAATGAAAATACTCACGTGACTATGTCTGTCTAAAATAAGACTGTTATAAATATACTAATCTTTAAGTATGTAAATAGATAGAACTACCTACCTACATATATGTATTTGTTACGACCCATGTCATTGTGTGTATGGCAAATTTATAAAACATTCCACAGAGCCGCAAACCAGTATCGTTCCGAAAGTGAGAGATGGAAATAGCATCGGGAGTAAAGTTGAAGTTGAGATGAGGGACACTGCCGCACTCATGTGTGACACTCAAAGCAATCCTCCTCCAACTTCACGGTGGGTTAAAAAGCTAAAAACAGTGATATATTTTTCTTTCATAAAAAAAAATGAAATACTGTAGAGACATAAGCCAAACAGTTGTACATATAAATATGTACACTCGTATGCGCATTAGGGATAAGAATGAACATCTTCCCATCATTGTTCTCATGTTTTCATCTCCTTTTGTATTCATTGCGTCACTGAATCGTTTATTGTTCTCTCTTCTTTTTGAGAGCACTCACACATCTCCTCCGTCCAATTCACTTGAAAAGTGAATGGTTCAAAGAAATCCATTGCTATATTATTATGCCTACTACCTGTTAACTTCACAATAGACCGGAACAGACAAAAAGCATTACATAATTATTACGGATTTAAATCTATGGATTACTTATGCAGTAATATAGGTGCTATTATAGACATTCTCTGTAGATGCACACAAATAGTTCATAGCATATTGTGTACGTACTTACGACACGGTGATCAACCTTTTCAATATTTACACGTTCAAAGAAGCGTAGATATCGTATTTTGCACCTTTTGAAATGATAGTACCTATGCAATGAAAGTAAAGTATACACTGTAAGTTAGTATTTGACATTTGGACTTTTCGTTTACACTTTCCTTCTCGTTCTTTTCGGCTCCCCTACTTCACATTTTACAGTTGACAGTGCAGAGCAGTACCGTGTCAGAGACAGAGCTTTGTTGGAAATATTTATTGTCTTTTTTCAAAGGAATTGGTAGGGCAAATCATGTCAACGTTACATAGGTACGTAGCTTACATATGTAGACCCATAGCGTATTTGTTCCAGTTCTAGTCTGGAGTGTGCTTAGAACTTTTTGGAAGCTATACGCAACGTTACTTTTATCTGTAGAAAGGTTTCGCTATTGATTTGAACTCAAAAGAAGTGAACCTGTCATTTTTTATTTTTGTCAATACTCATTCATTCTTGGGACTTGAGAGTGTAGTGTCGCCCCCTAATACTCGTCTTCGTCTTTGTCCCTTTTGTATCTGTCAGTCTTGAAATAGAAAGTAAATATAATGTTCAGAAAGCAATTGTGTGCAGCCCAAAACGACAAGATGCAATTACAACGATAAAGACACACAGTTTTGTAAATCTTTGTTGTTGTATTGTAATAATGGCAATAGTGGCGCTAAGTTAGTAGAATGTATTATGACGACTTTACCTAGTTGTGGTTTTAAATGTAAATTATTGTTGACACAATTAAATGGAAATCAAAGATCCTGTGGGAAGCACCAAACCAACGTTCTCAACTGAGCTGAGTAGTATGAGCATTACGAAATTTTCTGACACATCATTTGCACTCATGTGCCCGGCTCAAGCTTTCCCACCTCCTAGTTTCAAGTAAGTTAGAGTGAATCATACACTCATATGGTTCGGGGTTTGGGGAACGCTTAGTGCTTCTGTGTCATCTGCTTTACAGTACCTTTGAATTACCATAAGAAATTATCATAGTCAAACCATGGAGAATACCTTAGTCAAAATAACCTCTACCATAAATGCGTACATACCTACATTATATGCCTAGCATATGTATATGTAATATTTTGGAACACAACCTGTTTTATAAGAGCTGCGTCCTCTTTACTGTCTTTTCGTATAAATAGGGCAAACCACATCGAGTCACGCAAACTTTTCGTTTTCATATATTGTTATTAAGAAATGTGCGTGTTAGTCTGTAAAAAGGTAAACGATACAATTAGGAAACATCCAGTTACAACGCAATAGATAATTAGGTAGGTAGGTAAATAATTGAAAAAAGTCAGTCTCTCTCCAAAGCAAGCAACAGCAACCACTTTTCCCAAATTCTAACGAAATATGTACTCAGGCTTCGGGTATCCCTTTCGTCCAAATCGGCAATAGTTTTAAGTAGTTTTTTAAGAGACATTTTTAAATGGGGTTGCTGTATGGTTCTTACATACCTACACGTATGTAAAACAGATCCGATGGGAAGTACGGGCCCTAGATTTTCTTCAGACTCAAAATCTCATACCATAGAGAGAACTACGGATGCGTCCTTTGCACTTTTGTGTCCGGCTCAAGCGTACCCACCACCCAGTTTTAAGTAAGAGAAATGCCCAATGGTAACAAATGTTGTCATTGACGTTTGAAAGCAATTTTCACCAAATTGCTTTTGAAATTAAATAGTGCTATTTTTCGTACTAGGTAATAACGGCAAATTCCAGGATAAAAGACAGATAAACCGTTGTGATTAAATAGCCTTGCTGTTATTACAACGAAATAGATAATTAGCTAGGCAAATAATTGAAAAAATGTCGTCTCTAAAGCAAGCTGCAGCAACCACTTTTCCCAAATTCTAACGAAATACTCAGGCTTCGGGTGTCGCTTTCGTCCAAATCTATAATAATTTAAAAAAGTAGTTTTGTAAGAGACATTTTAAAATGTGGTGGCTATATGGTGCTTACATACACGTGTGTATGCAAAAATAAACAGATCCGATGGGAAGCACTGGCCCTAGATTTTCGTCAGACTCAATATCTCATACCATAGTGAGAACTACAGATGCGTCCTTTGCACTTTTGTGTCCGGCTCAAGCATACCCGCCACCCAGTTTTAAGTAAGAGAAATGTCCAATTGTAACAAATAGTGTCATTGAAGGTTGAAAGCAATTTTCACCAAAGGGTTCTTGAAACTGTAGTTGTTTTTTTCTGTCAGGTTTATTGAAATTACAATTTAAATTGTATGCTAATGATTATATGTATGATGTTATGGAGTGAGCAACTATCAGTGAATATGCGTTTCTGCTTGTACGCACTTTGTATCTCATGCGTGACTGCACAGTATCTGTACAAATTTGTAGGGATTAGAGTCGGGCTAAATAATACACGGAAAACAAAAGTGGTTAAGGTTCGTGTTCGAGGAGGATAATATTCTACTATCTAATGTACTAGTAAAAGGAACAGTCTCTGGTGCAACTCACAACGTTTCCACATTCTGTAATTAAAGTAATTATACCGTATATGACCTTTTAGTGTCCCCGGATACTATTAAAAAAACACTCCAGATTGACCGGACAGTATTTGAGCACCGGATACTATTTGAGCCCCGGAGTTTATTACAAAATCTGAAATTTTCTGTTCTTTGGGAGCGCACCTAATGACTATAGACCCGGATACTATTTGAGCCCCGGAGACTATTAAAAATTCTAGGCTCTAGACCCGGATACTATTTGAGCCCCGGATACAATTTGAGCCCCGGATACTAAAAGGTCATATACGGTAATTATTACTTTGGCTTATTAAACCCCAAGTCATCGTTGCAGGGCCGTCGGCAGCGTTTGATTTATTCTTGTGGTTCTTCTGCCAGACTTATTGAGAATACACGGGAGTAAATCAAAATGCTATTTTTCATAGGGCAAATTCCGTGGTAAAAGATAGATGAACCGTTGTGATTGAAAAGCCTTGTTATTGTTATTGTTTATCAGATCCTTTAGGGGGTACGGCACCAAAATTTGCTCTCAAGTCACTATCGCAAACTTTTGTTAACACGGAAGGCGCGTCTTTTGCTCTATTGTGCCCGGCACAAGCATTCCCGCCTCCTGCCTACAAGTAAGACGTACACATAAGATTTTTGTCAAAAGGGCAGACCATGGCTTTACAACTCTGTAAGATCATTTAGAATCTGAAAATGAGTTTAACTTGTACGTGACAATCATGAACAGTCGTACAATTCATTCCCATTCCATCTTGTCTGTTCAGTGAATAGACTGTACTTAAAGATTTAAGGGCATCTGGCATTAGGTACTGGTATGCATTCAAGAGTTGTAGTTGGTATAGACAAAAACATAAAATGTGGATGTTTTTAAATCCTAACAAATGCCAAATGTCCCATTGTCGCATTTTCAAAAAGATTAGCGTGCGAAAAGGGTCCTTGTGAAAATACTGAAAATACAGAAAATACTGCTACAGGAAACGTATTTAGCACATTCAGCAATGCTTTAAAGACTTGCGTGCACTGCTGAGGGTTTGATAACATCTACATACTAATAGTGATCGGAGATGCACTGTACATTGTAGAATTGTAATTAGATTGTCAAAACTTTAGTAATTGCATTTCACTTCCAGTCTGGCTGCGTATAGGTACGTATACAACGCACAGGCGTAGCGGGCGTAATTCCTAGTCACATGGATGTTTTTGCTTTTCATGTTAAGAATTGCATCTTGTCAGTATACAGATAGATCACTGATTGTGAGTTCGTTCTGTATACAAACGTATATGTAGATCCAATGGGAAGTACGGGACCGAAATTTTCAGTCCAGTCACACTCGCAGACTTTCTTTAAAGTTCAAGACTCAGCTTTTGCACTCCTGTGTCCGGCGCAAGCTCATCCGCCGCCCTCATTCAAGTAAAATAAGATACTTGTGTACATACATGGAGGAAGAAGGGTGCAATGAATTGTTCATGTTTACGCACGCACTTTTACACTTGTTCTCTTGTTCTAGAGCTAGACCTCGAAAACTTCCAAATTCCAAATCTGAGTGACCTTCTAGCGTATACTTTACTTTTACACTTGCAAGTCTCCCAATATGCTTTCTCGGGCTTTGCATGAGGCCAGGCTTTAGACATACCGAGTACATGCTGCCATGCTGTCTGAATGAAAGAGCTCGCTCAGGCGTTATCCTACCCGGGCAAGTCATTCAGTCAGATTCAGTCCGATAATACTCGAATATCTGATAAGCTCCTTTGCGTGTACGCTATGGAACAAGGTACATAGACACAAGTGCCTTCTTGGTAAATATTTGTATTTTTTTATGGCGTTCCTTCGTGTACAGATCCGATAGGGAGCTCCGCTCCGAATTTTCCCACTGAGTCACGAATGCAAACTTCACAGAAGCCGACCGGATCGTCAATTGCAATTACGTGCTCTGCACAGGGCCATCCACCACCTGAATTTAGGTTTGCTTTAGTCTTTAGAGGGTTTAGAGTTGCCGGCTCAAACTCATCAAATGTTCATTTTACGGCCCAACTTTACATTTGTATTTTTTGACTGCGGGGAATTCATCGTAAATCAACCATTAAAAATGCATTTCGTTTGTGTGGATACATGCCACAATGTAACTATATAGATGCAAATTTAAAATCCTTCCCGTTTCCCAAGCATCTCAGGCAAAGGTAGCACTGCCACACGCACGTTAAAAATACTGAAGATATACATAAAAACTGCCTCAAATTGTTTTGTAACTTTGTTTTCAATGAAGAACCACTTTCGGGTGTAAGTCCGAAAATTCCAAAGTTGACAATGCACCAGTTGGTTACGCAAGCTGGAGAAACTAGCGTGTTGTCTGTTGAAGGTCAAGGAAGTCCACCACCTCAATTTAAGTATGACAGTCGACAAGAACATTATTATTTTAATCGTTTGGTATTGATTTTTTTCTCAATATGGGTCCAGTATACTCATCACAAAATAGTAATTAGATATTCATTTGCCGTATTAAGTCGTCAAAGTCACAGCCCATCATTGCATCGTACTGGCAGGCTGCATGCTATAGATCTGTTGATACTAATTGTAAGCATACATACCTAAATATATCAGCGTATTAAGAAAGATATTTACATAAATGGAAATGATTAGAGCCTCATACGAGCGTCCCTCCTAAAATCCGGGACAGTGCTACAATTGGAACCCGTCGGGCAACTGCTCAAGGAAATATGGACGTGGCTGTGACTTGTGATGCTCAAGCTTTTCCCACACCTGAGATTAGGTATCGTATCAATCATGAATTTATTTCAGGCACGCAATAGAAGATGAGCATTTGGTACAGTTTCATGCTATCGACTGGATAATAGAGAAATTACATACCTACGTAATAATAGTAATTGGCTTATCTTAACCATTTCTTACGTAAATCTTGGTTGCATACAAGCTACTAAAGTAGGTAGGTGGAAAAAAGAAGGTCATTCATTGTTTAGTTTTATTTATTTAGGCAGTTATAGTATTGGTTAGGTATGCCTTATTAAAGAACCAAGGGTTGAATTGGTATTGGTTTTTATCTACTCATTTTCTGGATTACTGAATTGGTATTTTAATGATTAAATATATTATACATATAGTATTATCCCTGCATGTGGTTTTGTAAATAGTGATCATGTCAAGTAAAGAAATCTCGGTAGACATTTCGTGTGTTCTCTACTTTCGTTTTCTTGGTCTCGTAAGTTCTGCTATGATTTCTTAAACATTCTTTTTGAATATTCACGCAGTTAAGGTTCCGTGAATTAAAATTAAAAACAACTACCAGCTAGATATTTTATGTCGCAGTTAAAAGAGACATAAGGCAATTTTGGTAGAGAACATACGAGGAAATGTCTACCGAAATCTCGTATAGCGTGTTTTAACGCTTTTTTTAAAAATATTAGTTACAAGTTTCCATTTAATTTCTGTAATGTAGTTTGTAGTGTAAATTGATCTAGCATGATGTAAATTACCTGTATTTTGTATCTGTAGACCAAGTATTTTTTTTATTTTCTCTGATCCTCTTTGTAGAGCCCCAAGCATTTCTCGCTCCAGTTCTTCGTGATTCTATTCTGAAAGATACGACTGTTGTCAAAGTAGTGAAGGATGGTCAGGATATTTGTATTATGTGTGAGACTCAAGGGTTTCCAGCACCAAGTCAAAGGTTTGTTCATAATATTATGTGAGACCTATAACTTCGCCTTCCATTTATTACGATGTACCTTCCCTCACTTGTGTATCTTTTGTAACATCCTAATACCGCTTGACTGAAGTGGAGAGTGCAACGTCTTGCAAGGAAACTAATATTTGAATTTGACTTCATGTTTTTAATTTAATTACCGTTTGTAATTAAACCGTCCGTATACTTCACTTAATTAGGGGTTTCCAACATTCAGGTCGCGGCTTCAGCCACAGGTTGTTTCTTTTCCTATATGTTCTACATGCTCATGTATTTCTAGTCTACGTGACCTACCTATTTACTATTTAGTAATTTCGTTAATGAAAGATGAAATAAGATTGGAGTATCTGTGCTCGGCCTGTCTCAATAATGTATACAAATTGAATATTATTAATGGAAATTGATGAGCACAGAACCGTCGGGAAGGACAGGTCCTAAATTAAATGGAGATGGATGGCAACGTATCCGATCAGACTCAGGGAGTGACCTGGCTTTGCACTGTGAAGCCCAGTCACACCCTGCTCCACAGTCCAGGTTAACATTCCCCTATAAATACACACACACACAAAACTTTGACAACAGGGAGTGCTATGTTCAGAGTTCTGTATATAATGTTATTTACTACTTACCTGTAAAATCCTAAAATCAGCTGTAATTTAGTATTTTTGTACAAAATATACTCTGTAGTAGGCAGTAGGTATTTCTGTAACGATTTTAAGGTCAAAGTTCAAAGAAAAGCAATGGTGAATATGTGTAAGGATTTAAATGTCAAGTGTGCAAATAACTGTGGCTACCTATTCTAGAAAGTCTCACGATTCCGACCCCGGCTCCCAACATTCATCCACTTCAGGCTTCACAGTATGGCATTTACCATGAAACCATGGACGTTAGTAATTACGAGAAAGTATAGCATGAACGTAAATTGTAATTAACGGTATTTCAAATGTATCATTCCATGCGAGTACAATGGTGCTATATGAAGGGTATGCATAGAAAGCATTTTTTTTGTCATGGCCATTGTACTTATGCTGGAGACAATGAATCTTTTGTTACGATGTGACTCATAAAATGTGAACAGAGCCTACTGGAGCGGTGCAACCGCGGGGCGTGAGCAGAATTGTTGAGACACGCGAGGGGAAAGCTGGAGAACCATTAGCTGCCGTTTGCTCCTTGCAGGCTTTTCCTAAACCGTCGTATAGGTTGAATCACTATACATTATTGCATCAGTTTTGATCAATTTGACCTTTGACCTGGATCGTCTCACCATCTTTTTTTAGATTTAATCTTTAGCACAAAAAAGCTCTTTTTTTAATGATTTGTAATAGTACCTAAAACCTAATGCTTGTGTTTGTGATTAAATACTTCTGTAGCGCTAACTTTGCGTATTTCATTCCATTTTATTTTAATGTTTCAAAACTGTCGTTAGTGATTTATGAATGAGTAGATAGTGAAAGTTTTCTTTCTATGATACCTTAGCATGATATCTAGCGAGACCCCCTTTTGATTTACCTTGATTTTCTCAATTAGTTCTTTGAAGCGGACAGTAATTGATTGAGCCATTTAATTAATTAATTTTTACTCTGTACAATCCAGGTGGTTTAAATTCACGGAAGGAGCTAATAAACAGCCTGTTCAATTGGACGAGAGGGTCAAGCAATTGGGTGGAACTTTGATCATTCGGGAGGCTCGTGTGGACGATTCTGGGAAGTATCTGTGTGTCGTGAATAATTCGGTGGGAGGGGAAAGTGTCGAAACTGTTTTAACTGTAACTGGTAAGTTTTATGGGAACAAAAAACAAATATGAACAAAATACGTAAAAAGAGGACAGACATGTGCTTGTTTACCCACCTTTGTATGTATTGAGCCTTGTGTCTAAAGTGTATTGTCTGCGAAACGAATAGAATGGTATGATTGATAATGCTTGATGATGTATTGAATTACCTGTCAAAATTGTATTGTGTAGCTCCGTTGGCTGCTACCGTTGAGCCCGCAACTCAAACCGTGGATTTTGGAAGACCTGCTACTTTCACCTGTCACTATCAGGTACACATTAGTGAAAGTTCTCGTGTAGTTTTCATATTTATGCTGACGTTTTGAGTTCTTTTACACATGTCATGTCCTTACTACCTACTTCCGCCTAACGTACTACCACCTAATGTTGGCGGGAGACTAGGAGTTCAATGTACAGGAACATGGATACATGTGTTACTTTCCGATAGATTTAAATCCCATGGTCTGTTGTAGGGTTCGCCGGTGAAAAGCGTCACGTGGACGAAGGACGGGAAGAAAATCTCCAATTCGGATTCGGTCATTCGGATTGATGCTGTCAGGCGGGAAGACCGAGGAATGTACCAGTGCTTTGTACGCAATGATCAGGATTCTGCGCAAGCAACGGCGGAACTCAAATTAGGAGGGAGATGTAAGTCAAACTGAACTCGTGCTTCTTTATTTATTATTCTGACAAAGTAGAAGTAGGTATCTACCTAAACCAGTGTAAACCTAATCATGCTCTAGTGAAAAGTGAATGCTTTCATTCAGTATAAATGCTTTTGAACATTAATATGAATGAATTGCATTAATTGCTATTTGTTTTTGTAATTTGAACTCTAGTCGATCCACCAAAATTGACTTTTAAATTCCGTGAAGAGATTCTCCAACCAGGACCAAAGGTTTCACTGAAATGCAAAGCTACCGGAAATCCTTCCCCCGATATCGTTTGGGAATTGGATAACAAGAAAGTTGTAAATAATGACAGGTGCGGAGGATCACAAATTTGACGCATAGCCTTAATTGAGTTTTAGTTATAATTTCTTAAATGATATTTGCCAATTGATCACATTTCTAATGATCGTCTGTCCGGCAATCCCTTTAATTAGTTGGATTGTAATCGTCAGACTCTGCTATACATCTGAATTAATATCTGCAAAGTAAGTTGACGTTTGCCTCTTGTTTATTTTTATAGAACGCAAGTGGGGCAGTATGCGACGGTTGGAGGAGAAGTCGTTTCACATTTGAATATTAGTGCTGTTCACAGTAATGATGGTGGAGTTTACAAGTATGGAATTTTTCAGAATTACGGTTGGCGATGGAAGAGACGGAGGGGAAATGGCAGTGATGATTTCGTCCTTTTAAAACTTTCTTCGTATTTTATTTTAGATGTATCGCGGTTTCCAAAGTTGGCAGTGCTTCCCATGTGGCGAGATTAAACGTACACGGTCTTCCTCACATTCGACCAATGGACAAAGCTCAGGTGGTTGCTGGCGAAACTTTTGTGATTACTTGTCCAGTTGCTGGATATCCTATTGATGCCGTAATTTGGGAAAAAGGTACGAATTAGTGAAAAAGGAAATATATGTAGGTACCTAATTATAAAACGCGCCATCAGTTTCGGTGTTGGCGCTTCTCTTGACGTAATTCGACATTTCTTTTGTGATTTAGATAATCGTGTTCTTCCTATCAACCGAAGACAAAGTGTTTTTCCTAATGGGACCCTGGTCATCGAAAATGTGCAGCGAGGAATGGATCAAGGAACGTACACATGTGTGGCTCGAAATGCTCAAGGATACACTTCCAGAGGAAATCTAGAACTCCAAGTCATGGGTAAGCCCCAAGTTTTCCTTCAAAAACTTATTTTCAAATTTTTCATATAAATTAATTGGCATCAAATCAACTTTAATTATATACCCATATATATCTACAATCTCGCTAATTTTTAAAACATTGATACTGAAATCGATCTACTGTTGACATCTTCAGCATCGTTGTGGTGTCTGTTTACTCAACAACATTAACGAATTGGGCGAAATGAATATTTGATGTGTAATATCATGTAAATAATAGTTCCACCAGCAATCTCCCAGTTTTCATTCGGAGACACCGCTCTTGATGCGGGAGCATTAGCACAGGTTCAGTGTGTGGTTTCATTTGGGGATTTGCCCGTTGAAATAACCTGGACTTTCCATGGGGTCGACTCGACTAGAAGATCTCAGACTGGGATCACTTTTATGAAAATAGGAACAAAGAGCAGTCTCCTAATTATTGACTCAGTTTCTACTGAGCACACAGGGAATTATACTTGTACTGCTAAAAATGCTGCGGGAACAGCGAATTATACTTCCGAACTTGTTGTCAACGGTTAGTTTTAAAAAAAATGCAGGCTCAACTGTTAGAATGCGCATTTTAATGCTCGGGCATTTTTGTAGGTATTTTTAATCTGTTTTAATTTATGTTGTATTTTGCATTTGTTAATTTCCTTGTGTTCTAGTAATGGTACTTACTACCTTTTTAGAAGCTAGTTTATTGAAATATGTATTTATGTCAGCGGTTTCTTATTTTTCTGGTAGTGACAGAAATTCATATTCCCAGTATTTCTTTGCCTAACCCTATCGACAACTGACAGCAGAAAGAGTTCAAGCCTGTAACTGTGAAAAAGTCAGGCTTTTTTAAAGCCCTTGTGATTCTTTTATGTAGTCTGTATTTTCACTTTTGTAACTCAGTGCCACCTAAAATTGCACCTTTTGGAGTACAAAATCCATTGGATGCTGGAGAAATGACACAACTAACTTGTCTCGTGGCACTTGGAGACCAGCCGATACATATTACCTGGACATTTCATGGTCAGGATTCAACGAAAATCACTCAAAATGGGATTTCAGTTATGAAAAATGGTCCCAGGAGTAGTTCTTTAGTAATTGAGTCGTTAACGTCGGAGCACAGTGGCAATTATACTTGCTCAGCACGAAATGCCGTTGGAGTTACAAATCATACAGCAGAAATAGAAGTTAATGGTAGACAGTCTTCCGTAGTGAAGAAATCACTTTTGCACCTTTTAACTGCCAACGTTGCATATTGCTAGCTGCCTTTATAATTTTTCGTTATGCAGATTTTTATTCAACCTGTTACCTTATTTTTTGTACCTTTAAACAAGTTATACATATTTTAAATTTGAAATTCCTTTGAAGTTGAGACTCCAGTTAATCGAAATTGTATTTCATCCTAATATATCTACATACGTAGGCGAATATGGTAGAGAGTACCAAAAAGAAGATGGAATCATCAGACATCACATTATCTCCCAATATTATTTCTGTATTAATATTTTATGAAATGTAAAATTTCTTCGTAGTCCCACCCAGCATTATGCCTTTCCAAGTGACCCGAGCTTTAGATGAGGGTGAGGGTGCTCAGCTCACGTGCATGGTGACAAGTGGAGACACACCATTGCAGATAACGTGGACTTTCCATGGAACTGATTCCAGTAGAAGGAGTCAGACTGGGGTGACCATTATGAAAGCAGGGTCAAAAGGGAGCAATCTCCTCATAGATTCTGCTACATCCGATCATTCAGGGAATTATACGTGCACTGCGAAAAATTCCGCAGGAATCGCTAACTACACGGCTGAATTAATTGTCAATGGTTATTATAATTTTCACGAATACCTACTTAATTCATTGCGAAATACGTTGCTCAAGGCGTCAGTTATTTTTCAGCAGCTTCGTTTTTGTTCATACTGTAGTTTACGCCCATCGCTTTATTTTTGTACCCCTACTATCGAAAAGTGGTTTCCATTTTCAGTGTAGCAATTTAGGTAAAATGTGTCCGTTTTTAAAACAAATGCATCCTTGATTCCTAGTCCCCCCAAGCATTATGCCGTTCCAAGTGACCCGAGCTTTAGATGAGGGTGAGGGTGCTCAGCTCACGTGCATGGTGACCACTGGCGATACACCATTGCAACTTACATGGACATTTCATGGAGTTGATTCCAGTACAAGGAGTCAGACTGGAGTTACCATTATGAAAATTGGGTCAAAAGGCAGCATGCTTCTCATAGAATCTGCGACTTCTGAGCATTCAGGAAATTATACTTGTACTGCGAAAAATTCGGCAGGGATTTCTAACTACACGGCTGAATTAGTTGTTAATGGTTATAAACTTTTATAATGTGTGACTCATTGTCGAAATACGTCCGGCTCCGGCTATTTGTACAGCTGCTTTTTGAGTGCAAACAGTATTTTATTTCCTTTCCCTTATCTTGAACCCCTCACATAAGATAATATTGTAAATGTCCTTTTTTCAAACCAACGCATCTTTAATTCATAGTACCACCAAGCATCATGCCTTCCCAGGTTACGGTGGCGTTAGATGAGGGTGAAGGTGCTCAATTGAATTGCATGGTAACAGCCGGAGACACACCATTGCAAATTACGTGGACTTTTCATGGAGCTGACTCTAGTACAAGAAGTCAGACCGGAGTTAGTATTATGAAAGTTGGTTCAAAAGGGAGTTTGCTCGTAATAGATTCTGCCACGTCGGATCATTCAGGGAATTATACGTGTACTGCCAAAAATTCCGCAGGGATTGCTAACTTCTCGACTGAATTAATTGTCAATGGTTATTATACCTGATTGTGTATTAGAGACTAGAGATCATCATTGCATTGTTGCGCAGAGATTTATTGTTTGCTTTTCAATTGTATCAATTATTACTCTTTTTAATTTTCGCACCCCGACTTCTGTCATTGTATACTCATATTACATAATTCCTGAACCTTACGCGAAAACTATTACGAAATTAGTATCGTTTACTCTTGGTGTTATCTAAATTTTCCTGTTTTTAACAACAATATACGCCCTGGATTATTCATATAGTACCGCCGAGCATTATGCCTTTCCAAGTCACCCGGGCCTTAGATGAGGGTGAAGCTGCTCAGCTTAATTGTATTGTGGCAACGGGAGACACTCCCTTGCAAATAACCTGGACTTTTCATGGAGTTGATTCGAGTACCAGAAGTCAGACGGGAGTGAGCATTATGAAAATAGGTGCAAAAGGGAGTTTGCTCGTTATAGACTCTGTCACGTCTGACCATTCAGGAAACTATACTTGCACTGCCAAAAATGTGGCAGGGTTTGCTAACTACACTGCTGAATTGATTGTCAATGGTTACTAGCAATTATCTTATTCAAAAATGCATTTTTTTTGCAAGCATTGAAACTGTTTAGCATCTGCTTTTGGTATTTTGATTTATGCAGTTCTATTCCTATGTTTTTCCATCCATCATAAACGTTAATTATATACAAAGCTCCTAAACCTAGTACGAGAAAATTGCGTTTCCGCATCCTTTAGTCTAGAAAGCTATTAGGAAAGATCTTTCTTTTTAAAAAAGTATCCCAAATTCTTCGTGTTAATAGTCCCACCCAGCATTACGCCTTTCGAAGTGACCCGGGCTTTAGATGAGGGCGACACAGCTCAGCTTACTTGTATTGTGGCAACGGGAGACACACCGTTACAAATAACCTGGACGTTTCATGGAGTTGATTCCAGTACCAGAAGTCAGACTGGAGTTAGTATTATGAAAGTTGGTGCAAAAGGGAGCTTACTCGTCATAGACTCTGTTACTTCTGACCATTCTGGAAATTATACGTGCACTGCGAAAAATTCCGCAGGGATTGCTAACTTCACGGCTGAATTGATTGTTAATGGTTGTTACCTACATTATACATACCTATACATTTGTACTGTATAAACATTTTTACTGCAGTGCAAAGCGACTTCTGCCATTGCTCGTAAATAATTTCCAATTTGTCAAGCTATATGTACTTTTAAAAAATGTTTTGCTATTATTTACCTATCCTGAAACTTGCCAATTTTATTTCCTGGTTTTGAAGTACCTTTTCAATTTGCAATCAGTGCAATGGTAGCAACATCCATAGGTGTCAGGTGGCATTGGTATTAGCATAGGGATTTTCGAATTTCAATTATCCAAGGAGACTGCTCATGTGAGGATAGAAAAAAAGTATTTATACAGCGTAGAATGGCTACGTAAGCTCAGGGATTTATACGTAATGTTACAATGTCAATATTCTACTCTAATCAGTTCCTCCAAAAATCTCACCATTTGGAGTTCAAAATCCTTTGGATGCTGGAGAAATGACTCAGCTTCTTTGTCTTGTGTCTCTTGGGGACTCTCCCATTCACATCTCATGGACATTTCATGGCCCTGACTCCTCAACGGCAAGTCAGAATGGAGTGTCAGTTCAGAAAATGGGCCCACGCAGTAGCTCTTTAATGATTGAGTCCTTGACTTCCGAACACTCTGGCAATTATACTTGCACTGCTCGTAATGCAGTAGGGGTATCTAATCATACTGCGGAGATTGAAGTTAATGGTAATTCAGTGTTAGCTCGCCACCTTGAAAAAAAGACGAGCATTTTTTTGCCCGTAAGCTTTGCTTTTGTTTCGCATTCACTATTCACTTACCATTACCATTTCGATTTACTAGCTGTATTTTCATCTCGCAATTCGGTAATCGTGATCACGTACTCTTTTTTTTTAGTTTTTGTATTCCCAAAGTCCACGAATCTATCCATACCAAAACTAATGGAATCATGTACAGTTTAATTACATTTACAAGTGAATTATATAGCTTTCAAATTAATTTAGTTCCTCCTAGTATTCTACCCTTCCAAACTGCCAGAGCGTTGGACGAGGGGGAAGTGGCTCAACTGAATTGCATTGTAGTCTCGGGAGATGTTCCTTTACAAATTACGTGGTCATTCCATGGTAAAGATTCTAGCACTCGGAGTCAGTCGGGTGTGAATTTCATGAAAGTTGGCTCAAAAACAAGTCTACTTACCATCGAGTCTGTCACTTCAGATCATTCTGGAAATTATACGTGCACTGCAAAAAATTCTGCTGGAATCGCAAACTACACTTCAGAACTCATTGTCAATGGTTATTTAAGTTTTTTGCCATCATCACAGTTTCTGCCGTGGGTTGCTATGCGTTAACGTATCGTAGATCGTAGTACCATACATGTCTATTCTTTGCATTGCTTTCCTTTATTCCAACATTAGAGTTAGTAGGTTATGTGCATATAGTATGTGCAATGTTCTATTTTGTAAACTAAATTCTTCCCTCAAACGTTTAACTGTGTGCTGGACTTAAGATTGCCGATTGGTAGGTAGATACATTGAAGTCTAAGATATTTTAATGGGAAATAAATCATCGCATTGATAAATGATTGAGTTTAGTTGGACCCAAAATCCTGCCGTTCCAGTTTTCCGAAGAGCCTCTAAATGCGGGGGAGACTGCTCAAGTCCAATGTTTAGTTACCTCAGGAGATATTCCCCTTCAAATCCATTGGTCATTTCATGGCTATGCCTCCTCACTCACTGCTCTCAAGGGACTTCAAATAGTTAAGTTGGGAACGAAAAGCAGTATTCTTACGATAGACAATGTGTCCACGGAACACTCGGGTAATTATAGCTGTACCGTGTCCAATGGAGCTGGGAAAGCAAACTATACGGCCGAATTAGTTGTTAATGGTACATATGTATATCATTTACTTATTTGCATTATTGACATTCTCTAACGATAAGTTCGCCGTTGCTTCATTTTACTTTCCACTACCTTAATAGTTGTACCTAGTAGTACCTACTTGTCATTTGTCGTTCTCTTCCGTTACGGCTCTACTGTCTACACTACTCGGTTTCGCTTCGGTATTAAAGACATTAAAAAAAACCATAATTTATTACATCGTGAATGGTCGATGGTATACTATTCACTGATATACCTACCTGGTTATATTCGGTAGGTGTGTCCATAATCATAATAATCCATATTCTTACTTTCCAATAACCATATAACACGTTGCTTAAAACTACAGTTGTCTAACTTTCACTCGAAGATTAATTCACAGGGTAGGGTGGTCGTGGTATAGTCTTAACTGTAAAATTTATCCACTGTAATAATGATTATGGATTACAATAAATGCTTTCAATATAGTTGTTGCCAGAATATCCGAGTTTACATTCAATGGTCCACTCGATGCTGGAGATAACGCTCAAATAACGTGCTTAGTAACGCAAGGAGATGTCCCATTACAATTTCATTGGGCTTTCCATGGCTACGGCTCATCTCTGACTGCACTCAAAGGGGTGCAGGTGTCCAAGTTAGGAAAGAAGAGCAGCATTCTAACTATTGACGCTGTGTCGACGGAACATTCAGGAAATTATACGTGTACAGTAACCAATGCAGCTGGCATCTCTAATTATACTGCCGAGTTAATCGTAAATGGTAAACATAATAGGTTATAGTGCCAGTATGTTTGATCCGCTAATGCGCTCGCTGGTCAGTTATTGTGTAATTAGAAAGGAGTTTAATGGCTGTAATTTTAAGATTCATTATTCGTTGACTGATGCCTGTACGTATTTACTTATGATTAGATCCATCCATTCACCCTTTCCTTCTATCTTGATACACCTTTCTAAAAAAAAAAGAAAAGTAGGAGTAGGTATTAGTTTTGATAATAGTTAATAAATAATTATTGTTATTAAACGGCTTCGATAGTTGCTCCGGTGATATTACCCTTTCGTTTCTCGGATGATAAGCCATTCATGAATGTGGGGAACTTAGCTCAGATAAATTGTATCGTGACGGAGGGGGACACTCCAGTTCAGATTACCTGGACATTTCATGGCGCTGATACAACTGCAAAGAGTCAGTCTGGAGTGTCCACGATGAAGCTGGGTCATAAGAGTAGTGTTCTCATGATTGAAGCTGTTATGTCCGAGCACACGGGGAATTATACTTGTACAGCCCGAAATCATGCTGGAGTTGCCAATTACACGGCGGAATTAATTGTGACCGGTTGGTGGCTGGGTTTTCTACCGGAAAAATAATTAGCTGGAGCGTGTCTTGTTAAAGCGCTTGAAGCATGAAACATTTTATTATTACTAGAAATTACAGTATTAGTGGCTGAGCGGAGTGAAATGGTGGTGTTGGTGCAACCGTGAAAGAGAATGCGTATAGTTTTATTACAGTTTCATACTACAAGCAATTTATTGGCAAACAAAGGCCTTCAACGCTTCTGTGTGTCATTTTTTTATTAATTATAATTACAATAATGTATTTTATTTCGATTTAATGATTTTATTGTGAGTAGCGTTTAATTAACCTACCTGCACTGAAATATGAGTCGGTATTTTCAATTTTATTTAATAGTTCCACCGAAAATCGTTAGCTTTGCATTAGACGGTCCGCTGGATGCAGGTGACATGGCTCAGCTCACTTGTATTGTGTCACAAGGTGATACTCCGCTTAAGATTAGTTGGACATTTCATGGACCAGATTCAACGACTAGAACTCAGACGGGCATTAATATTGTCAAGGTTGGAGAAAAAAGTAGCTTGCTCATTATAGACTCGCTTACCTCCGAACACTCGGGCAATTACACCTGTACGGCTAGAAATGTAGCTGGGGAAGTCAATGATACTGCGGAAGTTATTGTCAATGGTAAATCGTGGAAAGAAAACAGTTGAAAGATAAATACGAATGTGTATCGGTGCAGTGTAGCATGCGCGCTATAAAATATTCGTTAATAATACGCCATTTTTAATTATAAGTAATTGTATTTGTTGCGTTAACCCTTCTTTATGTACTACCATATTTTTTTCCATAAGAAAAGAATCCCAAGCCATTCCTATTTTCAACCAGCGAATCAATTGATCGGTTAAAATTTCATTTACCTCCCTGTGTATATTATTTACCGCTAGATATTAATTGCCAACTTTGGTCTTAAAATGTTTATTTAAGTTGGACCGAAAATCGTCGAATTTAGTTTTGGGAGTGAGTCCTTACTGTCAGGCACTTCGGCTCAGCTGACATGCTTTGTATCCGAGGGGGACACTCCATTACAAATCACATGGGCATTTCATGGGACTGACATGACGACGAGGTCTCAGTCCGGAGTGTCCACTATGAAACTGGGACAGAAAAGTAGTGTTTTGATGATTGACTCCGTCACTTCAGAACACACAGGGAATTATACGTGTACGGCTAGGAACGCTGCTGCAGCGGCTAATTACACTGCGGAATTAATTGTCAATGGTTTGTTTTGCTTCGTAACCAAGAAGTTTTTACAAAATTGCCTTCAATGGTCATTTTAGTGCCGCAAGCGCTTAACGAATTGCACGGTTGCAAATATTTATTTTACCCCATAGACCTCTCTCCCTTTTTTTCCTGGACCACATTTAACGAACTGTTATTATTTCTATAGCATAGTGAACTTCGGGTTATATGCAGTTAGGTCATTTCTAGCTTTAAATGCATCCGAATTTGTAAAACTTTGGAAAACATTCATCATAAATATTTCACCGGGGTTTAACTATTGAGAAAACGAGAGATTTTTTTCTGTATGTATATCTATCATTAAAAATTGTTATTTAGTTCGACCAAAGATTGGTGGCTTCAGTTTTGGAGACGAGTCATTGCTAGCAGGAGCTTCAGCTCAGGTGACATGTTTTGTGTCTGAGGGTGACCCTCCATTACAAATCACGTGGGCATTTCATGGGACTGACATGACCACTCGGACTCAGTCCGGAGTGTCCACTACTAAACTGGGACAAAAAAGCAGTATTCTGATGATTGACTCTGTTACGTCAGAACATGCAGGGAATTATACGTGTACTGCTAGGAACGCTGCAGCGTCGGCCAATTACACTGCGGAATTAATTGTTAATGGTTTGTTTAGTTTTTGAATCAGCAGTACTGCATTAGTGCATGTTGCAAATGCAGTTTGTATTATCTTCTTCAGCGCTTTCAAAAATGCAAATTTATCCTTGTAATATACGACTTTATCCCTCTTTTCCTGAACCACCTACAGACATCTTGAGTTAATTTACAAGCCTAATTTTCTGTTCCCGTTATACTTTTGATTTCTTTTTTTCCATCGCAGCACTGTTATTTGTAAATTCTTTAAAAACTCGGAAGTCAAGTCAGTAAAGAAAGTCCGGAGTTAAATTGGTCAAAGTTTAAACGACCTATCTAGTTTCTTAAGTCGGTTACTTATACTCATTTCGTTTAAGGTAGAAGCTCGATTTTCTTATTATTTGTAATTAAATACTATTTGATAACTGTATTATTCCTTGGACTAGTTCCACCGAAAATCGTTAGCTTCGCATTAGACGGTCCACTGGATGCGGGTGACATGGCTCAGTTGCAGTGTATCGTGTCCCAAGGGGATACTCCGCTTAAAATTAGTTGGACATTTCATGGACCGGATTCAACGACCAGAACCCAGGCTGGCATTAATATTCTCAAAGTTGGGGAAAAAAGTAGCTTACTCATTATTGACTCACTCACTTCGGAACACTCCGGCAATTATACGTGTACAGCTAGAAATGTAGCTGGGGAAGTCAATGATACTGCCGAAGTGATAGTCAATGGTAATAATTATGACCAGAGTGGTGTATCTATTGTGGAATAATATTTGTTTGAAAAGTAGCATGGCCGCTTACAACTTACCGTAGTTGTCAGTCAATCCGAATCAAATATATCCTAAAAATTTTACCACACCGTAATACCCATTCAAAATTATAGAGGAGTGCCAGTGTAAAATCTTGTCGCCGTTGTTCTTGCTGTAAAACACATAAAAGACAGGTCTTTATTCATGATTATGATAAATTGTCGACTTATTTAAAATTTAATTTTTTTAATTAAAGTTGGGCCGAAAATCATGGGCTTTAGTTTTGGGGACGAATCACTTCATTCAGGAACTTCGGCTCAAGTTCAGTGTTTTGTTTCTGAGGGTGACACTCCCTTGCAAATCACGTGGGCATTCCATGGAACTGATATGACGGCTAGAACTCAGTCCGGAGTGTCCACCATGAAACTCGGCCAGAAAAGTAGCGTTTTAATGATTGACTCCGTCACCTCAGAACATGCAGGGAATTATACTTGTACTGCCAGGAACGCGGCAGCATCAGCCAATTATACTGCGGAATTAATTGTTAATGGTTTGTTGAGTCTCATACTAAGGCATTGACGCGTGCATTTGTTATTTTATTGGCCAAAGCGCTTCAAGGAATCTCACGGTCCTCATTATATTGCTCCAATATATGTATCTGTAGAAAGCACTTATTGTTAGTTTCCTTACATCAATTAAATCCTACCTACTTTCTCTTTTACGACAGTCCCTCCGAAAATCCTCCCATTTTTCGCCCCTGAAGACCTGAATGCAGGAAACCCGGTTCAGATGCAGTGTTTAGTCATAGAAGGTGACACCCCATTACACATCACATGGGCATTTCATGGTGCGTCCGCCACCAAAAGTCAGGCAGGTGTCTCAACAATGAAACTTGGGCAAAAGAGTAGCGTTCTCATTGTTGACTCGGCCACTTCGGAACATACAGGGAACTACACGTGCACAGCTAGAAATCATGCTGGAGTTGCTAACTATACTGCGGAAATTATCGTCAAGGGTTAGCCGAGTGATTTTCACATTAGAAATTGCGTTGAGTACAACTTGGATTGCTGCTGCTATTTTGCAATACGCGCATTTTGATTTGATAATAATGAGTTACGTTTTAAGATGTTCTTTGTAATGATGGTTTGTAAATACATACGAGTTGTAATTGATTCTTCTTGACCGCTCTAAGACTCCTGATTAATCATTATTGTAGTAAAACCTCGAATCCTGGATTTTTCCTTTGGTCCCACTCCACAAAGTGCTGGGAGTCTAGCCCAACTCCAGTGTATAGTAACGGAAGGAGATACCCCCTTACAAATCCAATGGGCTTTTCATGGTTCTGACGTTTCCACTCGCTCACCACAAGGTGTTCAAACGACGAAATTCGGGGCCAAGAGTAGCATTTTAATGATCGAGTCCGTCACGTCAGAACATAGTGGGAATTATACTTGCACCGCAAGGAATAGTGCAGGGGTTGCTAATTATACTACCGAGCTAATCGTTAATGGTATTTACACTGATTTTCTGGGATTTCTGGTAGAAATGTAGAAATTGCATTTGCGCTACCGTTTTTGATTAAGCTAGATGTGATTTGCTTCGATGTTTCAATAGTTGGTTTCCCATCCGTTGGTTGTTGATTTCTACCACCTTTAACATAGGTGCATAATAGCGCCGTGTAATCGAGTTGAAAAAGAAAGGCTCTCCAATATTGTGTAATTATAAATTTTATTATTTTATTAGCACTTCCACGCATAACTCCTTTCTCATTTGGTGAGTCGCACATGCGAGCAGGGGAGCATGCCACACTGCAGTGTAGCGTAGCAGAAGGTGATTTACCGCTCACAGTCTCATGGATCTTTCACGGGAGAGAATTGTCATCACAGATGGGCATTGAGACCACTAAATTAGGGAAAAGAACAAATATTTTGACGATCGATTCTGTAGCCGCGGCTCATACGGGAAATTATACATGTGTTGCAAGTAATCCTGTGGGAAGCACTAATTATACTGCGGAGCTTATTGTTAGCGGTACATAATTAACTGCGTACAAGTTTCCTACATGTAAAGGGTGGCTATGCTATATGGCTAATTAAGCTTTCCAGTGCAGTGTGAAGTGTGTAATTTTGTAGGCGCTGCATTAAGAATATAGTAACTCTTTATTTTGTTTACCTTTCGGATTTTAGTACGAAGCTAGCTGTAATTTGTATTCGAATGCCAATGCATTCATTACCAAGATTATCCCAGTCTTCAATTCCTTGTAGCCTTCTTTTTATTTTACTGATCGTATTATTCAAATTATTATTTAGATCCTCCCCAAATCATGCCGTTCTCATTCGGTGGCGACTTAAGAGCAGGGTCACATGCAACTCTCCAGTGTAGCGTCATAGAGGGGGACTTACCCATGACAATCTCATGGATATTCCATGGACGAGAGCTGTCCTCACAAATGGGGATTGAGACGACTAAGATTGGGAAGAGGCTAAATGTTCTTACCATTGAGTCAGTGGCGGCTTTTCATATGGGAAATTATACTTGTGTCGCTTCCAATGCGGCGGGTTCCGTCAATTATACAGCGGAATTAGTTGTCAGGGGTTTGTCAAACAATTATTTTCCTCCGTCCTCCTGTAGTTCATAAAAAATGTGTGGCTTGGGCAAAAACTTTGCATTAAATCGTGCTGTAGTCTGTACATTATTATCGTTATTCAATTATGGTCTGTAGCTCACAAAGTAAAAAGTAAAAATATATTTTGCACACCTGTTTACTCTCCTCCTTTCCATCTGTATCTGTGCATATACATACACTGTATAATCGTGTAATAATTTTTATAGAGGCCTGTAGAGAGAGAGAGAGAGAGAGAGGAACCTTGGGAGTTGGGAAAGACGGTTGTTTTAGAAAATTAAACGTTTTAAGAATTGAATCTCATTTTTTTTATTTGTTTAGTGAATTTACAATCTATAATATTTTTAAAGTGCCACCACGCATCATGCCATTTAGTTTTGGAGTGGTACCTGGAGATCCATTGAGAAACGGAGAGCATGCCACACTTCAGTGCAGCGTAGTAGAAGGAGATTTGCCCATGACCATTTCCTGGATTTTTCATGGTCGGGAACTGTCCAGTCAGATGGGCATTGAAACAGTAAAGATTGGGAAGCGAATAAATTTATTGACCATTGATGCCGTGGCAGCATCTCACACGGGCAACTACACATGTGTTGCCACCAATCCTGCAGGGACAACGAATTATACAGCAGAGCTCATCGTCCAGGGTTTGTTTTTAAACAGTGGTTGCTAAAGGAGCACGATCAGTTGATGTTTGGAAGTGCAGATCGCAGCTTACGATTAGTGTAGGACTTTGTTCTGTTTTCTGTATAAATTACCATTAGTTGTTTTTAGTTCTTTCTCACCATCACATCATCCCTTATTAGCAAGCACTCGTTCACATCAATGTAAAATGGCAGACATCAACTTTAACAACAGTAAATAAGGCACCAGTAATTTATATTTGACTCGCCGGAAATAAATGTCCTAATTTTATGTATTACTGACATTACATTTGACTACTAGAACTAAAAACAAATACGATTTCCGTAAATTCCTTAAATTAAGTTGCTATTGATTCTTAAAAATTTGTGTACAGTTGCTCCACGTATAATTCCTTTCACTTGGGGTGATGAGCCACTACCGTCCGGCGAGTACAAAACTTTAGAATGTAGCATCGCAGAAGGAGATTTACCTGTAACGATTTCTTGGATATTTCACGGTAGAGAGCTGTCCTCTCAAATGGGCATTGAGACTTTGAAAATAGGGAAGAGAACTAATTTATTGAGCATTGACTCGGTAGCAGCCTCACATACTGGGAACTACACTTGTGTCGCATCCAATGCAGTTGGAACCACTAATTACACGGCAGAGTTAATTGTTCGCGGTAAATAATAATTGTGTGCTCTTTCTCTTGTGGCAACCGGAAGTGTATAGCTACGCTACGCTGTGCTTCCCCGAATCAGATGGTTTCCTTAATATTTTTGCCTGTTTATCTGTCGTTCTTCTCCGCGTGGCCATTTTACGTACATAGTTAGTGTGGAATGGAAAGGTGAAAGTCCAGCCAGATAACAAAATGTGCAAATATCACTATAGCAGAGAGGCTAACAGTAAGAATGACATTTTTTATTGCAGTGCCTCCGTCGATAGTCCCTTTTAACTTTGGAGAAGAGCCTATTTACGCTGGTAGTACAACACAGATTACTTGCCTGGTCAGCTCAGGTCAGCTGTCATATATTTCATTATATCTCTACTCTCTGAACTGAGGCACTTCTATTGCATTTGTGTGTACGGTAGTGCGGGTGAGGAGTTTAAAAGTATAAAATTGACAAGGGCCTTCGGTTGCTAATATATTTTTATAGGAGATACCCCGTTGGACATAACTTGGAGTTTTCAAGGCGGTCCATTAGGTTCACATCAGGGGATGAAAACAACATTGATAGGCTCACGAACGAGTATGTTATTAGTGGAACCGGTCATACCCGGAAATCGGGGAGAGTATACTTGTACAGCTAGGAATGCTGCAGGTCTTGCAAATTACACGGCAACTCTTCAGGTGTACGGTACTGACCAAATATTACGTACATAATTTGTCTGGTTTTAGGTGATCCTAACTCTAACCTTCCTTAATACATCCTCTGATTGCCCCTACAGTTTGTTGCATCACTATTTAACCAAAGATCATAGGAAATGTTGTGGTTAAATACCTACCTAAAAGATTGAGACAGTAAAAAAACGCACAAAGATTTCTCCCTCCTAACTTTACCCTTCCTCAACCGTTATTGCTTTTTATACACTTACGTTTTTTTTTCACTCTTCAGTTTCATGTATGTACGTGTGTATCAGGACCTCCTGTATGTATTTTTGTGTAGACTCACATTGTGAATTTTTGTTTGAAAGTTTTTGCATGTTTTCTTTAAAAAATATGCCTGCGAGTTTGTGTCATTTGGTTGCACGAGTTGAAATTTTGATATTTTTCACTTAAATCGTAGTGATTGTGTACTGTAGCATTGTGTTGTAGATATTGGTTGGATGCGATTATTATTTTTGAGAGCAGGGGTCTAGTTTTATTGGCATTTTGCTTTAGAAACTATTCCCAGGACAGTTTTTGAGTGTTGGATGGACGTGATTACATCTACATGTATACTATATTTTTGTTTTCGGTATATGTGTTGTGTTACTTGTACTCGTACCTCGTTTGGTTCCAAAACTTTTTGTATTTTGATATTTTGTAACTATTTTTTATGCAAATTTGGATTTTGGGTTGCATGTTTTCTTTCTCTTTTTCTAACTATTTTGTGTTTTTAACCTGTACTATGTAAGTACCTACATATTTTTTTACTAACTCTTGCTGTCGAACTTAACTCGTGTTTTTTTTTAATTTTTGCGCTGCATGTGCTTAAAGCTTCTAGCCGAAAATTGCCGATATTAGGGTATTCTGTGTATACTAATATAAATTTTGTGTATAAAATTAGTTCCACCTCGTTGGATTGTTGAACCAACTGATAGAGCTTTTGCTCAAGGTAGTGATGCTCGCATTGAATGTAAAGCTGATGGATTTCCCAAACCAACTGTTACATGGAAAAAGGCTGCAGGTAAAAACCAATTTTTATTGTATTTTATTAATTTAAAAAAAAACAGTTAATAGGTATATAATATGTACTTCCTGTGTTCTAATCACGACGAATAGGTGATGGACCAATGGACTACAGAGATTTGAAAGGATCTGCTCCAGGAATGAGAGTTGAAGATGGCCACCTTGTTATTGCTGCTATTCCCAAGCAAATTGAAGGCTACTATCTGTGCGAGGCTAACAATGGAATCGGTGCTGGATTGTCAGCTGTTATCTACATTTCCGTACAAGGTATGAAAATCCTATGGAATCAGAACTATTCAAATATGTATAAAATTGAGGAGCAGAAGGCACCGTAGTAATTTCTCCCAATTTTTTTAGCTCCTCCTCAATTTGAGATCAAGTTCAGAAACCAAACTGCCAGACGAGGTGAACCAGCCGTTCTTCAGTGCGAAGCCAAAGGAGAAAAACCAATTGGAATTTTGTGGAGCCGAGATGGAAAGCGTCTTGACCCTAAGGCCGATCCAAACTACACAATTCGAGAGGAAATTCTTAATAATGGAGTGTTGAGTGATTTGAGTGTGAAGCGATCGGAGAGAGGAGACACGGCTTTGTTCACATGTGTGGCCACCAATGCTTTTGGATCTGATGAAACTAGCATTAACTTGATTGTGCAAGGTAAACACACATGATTCTGTATTCCGCTTCGTTGTTCCAATTTTGGAAGTGTTTTTTCGATATGCAGATAAATTTTATAATATGAATTTTCTTATATTACCGTTTCTAGAGCCCCCAGAGGTTCCTTTTGGCCTGAAGGTTTTGGATAAATCAGGAAGATCAGTTCAGCTGGCTTGGAGTGAACCTTACGCCGGAAATTCACCAATTACACGATACTTCATTGAGTTTAAAATGTCTAAAAGTGACTGGAATACAGGAAAGGATCGAGTCTTGGTTCCTGGAACTCAAACGTTAGCTGGTGTGTATAATTTGCGCCCTGCGACTACGTACCATCTTCGTCTGGTTGCGGAAAATGAAGTCGGTTCATCTGAGGCCTCCCAATCCGTCACAATCATCACTGCTGAAGAGGCACCGTCTGGCCCACCAAGTGGAATTCAAGTAAACTAGCGCTCAAATAAAATACCTACTTTTTTCGATTTATGTTAGCATTATAATAGATGATACTGCGTAGCAAAAGGAAAGCTAATATTTAAATTTGTAGGTTGACCCAATCGACCAACACACCTTAAAAGTAACATGGAAGCCACCACTTCGAGAAGAATGGAATGGGGATATCATGGGCTATTATGTTGGCTATAAACTTGCATCTTCTGACAAACCGTATTTGTTTGAAACTGTTGAATTTTCTCGGGAAGTTGGAAAGGAACATCATTTAATGGTTTCAAATTTGAAGTAAGGAATATTATTCGTTGCGGTCGTTTCTTAATTTTCCAAAATTGTTGTAAAAATTAAGTCATAAATATTTTATTATTTTTATTTTTAGGACTTACACTGAATACTCAGTAGTTGTTCAAGCTTTCAACAGAATCGGACCCGGACCAATGTCTAAAGAGGTTACGCAACATACTGCTGAAGGAAAGCCGGAACAAGCCCCACAGGTTAATTGATTGTACCTATTGTACTAATATACATACCTACCTACTACGAACCGTTAACAGTTTCGTTACGGTAAATTTTGACATTTCTTTCTATCAATTGTGTAACAGGATATTGGTTGCACCACCTTGACTTCTCAATCCATTCGAGTTTCATGGACGTCGCCTCCTCTTGCTTCCGCTAATGGAGTTATCAAAGGTTACAAAGTCATTTATGGCCCAGCTCAAACGTGGTATGGTAAGTAAACACGAAGAAATCTTTTTACCGTGAGCATTAAAGAAAGAACAAAGACAGGATTTTACTACAATAAACTGTAATGAATAATTTGTACAAACAGATGATAAAACGAAGGAAACCAAAGTTACATCTGCCAGTGAAACGATTTTGCATGGACTCAGGAAATACACAAATTACAATATTACAATCCTGGCTTTTACAAATGGCGGAGAAGGCGTTCAGACTATCCCGATTAGTTGTCACACTGAGCAAGATGTCCCTGGATCACCACAGTCTGTCAAAGCTAGTGTCATGTCTGGTGAAGCAATCTTAGTCAGTTGGCAACCACCTTCCCTGCCAAATGGAGTTGTTATTCAGTATACCGTTTATTCCCGAACCAATGAGAAGGACGTAAGTTCACATCAAATGCACTCAGCATGTTTTGTATAAATTGTTGAGATGTTATATATAGCTTTGTAATTCTTGTATTTATGATGAGTTTTAACGACTAGAAGTAAAATTAAGAATTCAAATTAGGTAAGTTTTTGGTGGAACTGTTTGCATTACTGCAAGTGGACTAATTAAAAGCACGAGCACCGCAAGTATGGAGATTAGAACTGTTTAATTTTTGTAGGCGGAGCCCAAATTATACAAAGTACCAGCATTCCAAACAACCTATGAAGCATCCGGTTTAAAAAGAAAAGAACGCTATGAATTCTGGGTTACGGCATCAACTGCTATTGGAGAAGGTAGTCCTTCAAAATCTGTTACCATCTCTCCAACCAACAAAGTCCCGGCTAAGATCGCTTCATTTGCTGAAAAAATGATTGCGACTCATAAACAGGATGTTAAATTACCTTGCCAAGCTGTTGGTGTTCCCGCACCGGATATTAAGTGGCTGGTATGATGTCCATTTTGAACTGAAGCTAATTTAATGTTTTAATTTATTTGGTTCAAAGTTTAAATTTGCAATTGAGTATGTCAGATAGATTACAACGTTGTTCAGAATTTTTTTAAAAAATGTATCCACAGGTGAAAGGGCAGTCTTTAACCCAGAGTGACCGACTCCGTTTACTTCCTGATGGCAGTTTGCTTATTAAAGAAGTTCTTCGTAAGGATGCTGGTGACTACTCTTGCCGGGCAGAGAATTCAAACGGATATGACTTGATCGTCCACACACTGGTAGTTCAATCCCCTCCTCAACCTCCAAGTATTGCTTTGGTCAAGACAAGCGAGAGCACAATTACTGTTCGAATGCGATCTCCCACCGACTCTGCTCCTTTGCATGGACTTACGCTACACTACAAGCAAGATTTCGGGGAATGGGAAAGCACTCAGATTGCGCCAACGATTTCGGAATATAATTTAGAGGGCTTGTCTTGTGGAACTCGTTACCAGTTGTACGCAACTTCTTACAACAGGTTAGTTTGCCTCATGTTACCCATGATTTTAAAATTGTCTTAAAATTAGATTTTT
>JAQFZC010001364.1:0-31077 GCA_034695205.1 Dicyrtoma fusca
TTTTCGTTGTCTGGTTCATCGTTGTGCTTTGGGGCACACTTCATTGCATGAAGAACATGTTGTGCACGCTGGAACTTTAGTTTTGCTCTGCGTGTGCACTTGGTTTGCGTTGTAACTTTTCATCGTACTTTGCTTCGAAATGGATTCTCCATGCAACGAAGTGCGCCCCAAAGCACAACGATGAACCATACAACGCAAACCGATAGCAAACCGATAGCAAACCGATAGAGAACCGATAGCAAACCGATAGCAAACCGATAGAGAACCGATAGAAATCCAAGAGCAAAAAGTGGAGACGTGGCCCGGAATTTCCCCGATAGTAATAAAACTTATTCTTAAGTTTTGCCTACTGCCGCCTAGTTTTTTTTCTCTCTGTTCAATATCAAAATCGACAGCAACTGGGTATTAATTGCAAGTCGGCTGTCCTGTCAACACTCTCAATAAGGCTTTAGCGGAGATCACTTCGTATCTTTTGAATCTACATCTGTGTTTAGGTAGGTATATATGTCTTATGTACTCTGCCAGCACTAAATTATCCCGTGGGAATGGCAGTGTAACACTTTGACTCTATATTATACTGGTACTGGTAACTGGTGCTGGTGCTAGTTACTACATTTGGTCAGGACATCAGAGGCAATAAAAGACGACAGTGCAGAACACAATGTAATGCTTTGATGTCTACCTACTACCTATGTATATATAGTTCTAGTCATTGTCAAAAGTGGATAGAAATGAGATACGGAGACAGGTAACTCCACATTCATATACACATAACCCCATAACATTGAATAGAATTGAATACGGAGCACAGAGGAGAATAATTAGATGGAAGATGAATGTCAGATTTCTCCCCTGCCTACGCAACTAAAATATCTTTGACCGTTTTTGGGTAAACCCATAGAAATTTATCAAAGGAGCACAGTATAGAATAAAATGGGTAAACCCATACAAAATTATTAACGGAATAAAAAAAAACAATATAATATATAACTTCAAGCTTAGTAGTTGAACCACCTCGTTTTTTTTATGTTTGATGGCTTGTGGAGCGCCATTATATGTTTTTTTTGTGTCTGAGTTAATCCTGGTGTGTGTGTGTGAATGTAATCCGAGCAGATTAGCCTGTCAATTCCTTAAAACGTGTAAGATATGTACCTACAGCAGGGTATTAAGCCATCTAGGCAAAAGTTTATGGATTTGGTAAATTGGAAAAGGACAACAATAGAATGCGAATGTAGTCAATGATGGTGAGACATCATGTACGCAGCCATGGAGTATGTATGTAGATGATGTAACATACCTACATAGATACATACATGGCTTTAGTAGGTGATGTGTGAAGCAATTTATTCGGACAGCAAAAAATAAAAAATTTTGCAAGGTACACGCAGATAATGTGTGGATTCTGGATTTTTATGTATGCAACGACACTTTACAATTTATTGAAGACTTTTGGTGCTGATTTCATTTCATGGCTGTTCCTTTATCACCGGTCGTTAGTATCCTTTCCTTCTTTGCTCCGTTCGGATCAAGTGGTTATTTACCCTTGCCAATTTATTCCCTTCAAAGTTTGTATCATTCTATAACAAAAAGAAACCGAAAAGCTCGTTCTTATTTTGAGACAAGTTAAATATATTTTTCAAGATCATACATTCAAAATCGTTTTTGTAATTAAATACAAGTAAATTATTTCAGTACGGATATTTGTTTTGCCCCAGAAAAAAAATCTGAATAGTTAAATTGTTTCAGCGTTTTATAGCCCCCAACAATTATCAGTGATTACAGGCAGCAGTGGCACCGCGTTGACTGTCACCACCACTAGGTACATAATAATTACCGAGTAATCATAGTAATAAAATATCGTGCGTATTGGAATTCCAAGTGAGTAAGTGAATAAATAGCAATTTTAACACTATTTGGTTAATTTTCCGCTTGATTGATTCTTTTATTTAAAATAACTGGGAGTTACAAGCATGAGGATGTAATTATGCATTGGTATGTGTGTGTGACTTGCTCTCTTGCTCAAGTTATATCATATATGTACACATACTAATACATACATCATCCCACTTGTAAACACAGAATATTTACAGACTGTACAACACAGTACGGTACGAGGGGAATCAACATAAAAATAATTCAAAGGACACACTGGGTACAATTCCAAAGCCAAATCTTCTGTGAGAGACGTTAGATAGAGAGAGAGATGGATAGATCAATAGATGTGACTGCTGCAGCTCTGCGGCTGACTAGCAAAATAGTGTACAATGAAGCATAAATATGAGTGAGGAATCGTAATTGTACAGTTGTAACGTAGTCCAAGCAAATCGTCGGCTTTAAAAGATTTGATAATGGCCATATAATGATTCTCGTCATCCTTCAGCATTTTCGATTGTCAATTTTGACTGCCGTGCCAAATTATTTTCCACCTCTCGAATACAAATTCTTTCTGCTTGTCTGCTTCATCTTACACAGAATTGACGCTGTTCTTTCCACTGCTACAGATACAATACTTGTATCAGTAGCCATGGACTTAGTCTTCCATACGTACGTAGGTACCAACTTACATACTTGACTGCCTACACACTTACGGAAGACTCGGTTCCTGAAATTTCATGACATAAGGAAAATATTTTTATTATTATTATACAACAATATTGCGTGTATGCACACGATTACAGATACTGATAACACTTTTTTTAAAAGACCCAAGCTCTAATTACCATAATCATACTCATACTCTGATTCTATTTTTTACAGCAGTGCTATACAATTAAACTCTGTTTCATTGTCAACGTATGAATAAAGGGGCTGTGTGTATGGATGTGTGTATGTAGGGATATCAGCAATGGTTACAGTCCCACCTTTGCATGTACGATTTACTGTGTACAGTATTCTATAGTTCAGTTAGGTAAAACTTATTAAAATTGCAATTATAAAATGCATATAAAAAAACATTATTTCCATTAGATTTCATGTCACTTGTGCCAAGTCTAGTGTTTTTGTTGTTTCTGATGCGTGTTGTTATTATTATTGTTGAATGATCTACTGCTTGTACCACCGGTACTCGTCGTGCTTCAAGAGCCCATTTGTAGTGTAAGTCGTACATGTGCGGCTTGTTTTGTTGTTTGCTGCGGTTGTATAATATAATTGCAAATACGTTAAAAAAAGGGACAAAAATCTGTGTAGCTGTTGATTTTAATTAACACTATATATCCTACCTTTAGCTTTTGGCAATTTAGAAATTTTGTTGCATTTAAGAGTACTAATGGTGGGGCAGTGACATACCATCACCGCAGATACATACATACCAAGAGTGGCAAGAGTATAACCGTAGTATTTATGTGTAATGAGCCCACGTTCTTGTAGCCTCTACTCTAGTATGCTATCATCATGTGTTATTATTTCAATGCATGATTGATGGTTGAAATAGAAATTTTTATTTTTGGCTACGCTATTTGTATATAACATGTGGTCTCGGCCCATCAACCCAGCCACCATACGTACATACAACGAAGGAACGACGAAGGAAGCACGTGTTATCGTTATCACTTACATACAATTATTAAACAATCATCCGCCTCGCATGTAGGCCATTATCACTGCTATTATCGGGTAAAATCAAGGGAAAAAATAAGAAATTGAGATATGCATATCTAAATAGGTAACATGGTTGAAAATAATTTTGCGTATTAGAGTTATAGTACACCTATGTTCATTTCAGACAGGTAGTTATGTAGGTATGTACCTATTTATTTCAACAATACAGTAATGGCTTTGTTGAGCTTATTACTATCCATTCATAGTACCGTATTGTGGTTATGAATTACAAGTGTACAGGTAAAATGCTGTGGTGGTACTGAAATACTTTGCTGAGCAGACACTTGGTTGAAACTATATTTATCCATTTTGAATCGGAGACTTAAAAACACATGCATATAGACTTGTGTATAGGTGTTGGTTGGTTAGTACTTGGAATGCGTTCCAAACACCAACCTTTCATTAATTCGATTATGCATGCAGAATCTGTGAGTATAATAGTAGAGCTCACTTGATCCCTGAATTTTTAACGAGCGACCCTGCCATCTTAAAAGCTATTATAATTCTTTGGTTTCTCCGCTATTCTTCTTTCCCTCCCCATCATTTATGTGCTGTATGGTTTTACATCATTCTCCCTTTGCGGGCCACAGGCTATCATTGAGTATATTATTGAATTCCCATTAAAGCTAAACCACGATAGATTCCATGACACGGTCGACTTGAATTGACGAGAGCTATATTTGTACTATGCGATGGTGGGCATATTGTATTTTATGTTTCCATTGAAGACGTGACAAACTACAGAATACAACAGGGTAGGGATTTTTAGATTGGAAACTAGATTTAATAATGGAATCACATGATGTGACATTGCGTACTATCGTTTATTACAGTTTACAATCAGAACGTCGTAGAATGTCCTTTCGTAGCTCACTGACACTGTCCTGTCCTGGCACTGCTGGTACTGAAAAAATGTGTACGTGCAGCCCAAAGAATAGAATAAAGGAACACAGAACAGGTTTAGAAAAAATTAGTATCAGTAGTGTGTATCAAGACACATTATTTTCTATCAGATCGTTGTGAAATCGAAATTTAAATTGTATCCTAATAATTAACAAATAAAATTGAATTCGGCCAGCATCTGAAATAGACTGAGGGGCAATAAAAATAAAAGTCGTAGACATGTGTTTGTAGCATCGGAAAGATTTACACTGTACTTAATAGTGATATGAAATATGAACTCTGAGGAAATAATAGCTATAGGTGCATACCTATCTATTTATGAAAAGGGAAACATGATTCTTGATTCAATTATACGCATGGGACTTGATTTGATCCCAAGGGAAACCATCTAAAGTTGCAAATAAAAGGATGAGCGTATAAAAATAAAATTTGAGCAACATTGAAATTGCAATAAGGAATAAGAAGTTAAGGGTTAAATAATTACGCAACATGTATAGTAGCATTAACCTCAAGTATCTGAGTAAATAATGGTTGACAGGATAGGCAAAAGTGTGAGTATTTTGACTAGTATGTGGAGACGGTAAGGTATAGTAGACGGAAAAAAAATATATTCTATGAAATATCCGTGGGCTTTGACTTTCAAATTCAAGATTGAATTATTTGTCATTTGTATGCTTTTATTGAAATTGAATTGAGGAAAAGTATGAATGTGAATTATTGTTTAGTGTCGCTGGCATTTGGATATTTTTCTTTAAGTGTGTGTCATCTTATCAAGGTGGTGACTTGACTAAACTTCATTTTAATAGACTTGCTCTTTAACGTCTCGTTTGGGATTTTTTTTTGACAGATTCACGAGTTGGAGACAGTCAAGACATTACTATTAATATTACTGCAACAAGCCCATCTCCACGTCGTCGACAATTATTATTATTATTGGATGAGTACAAAAAAGGCAACAACCGTACAGACCACAAGTCAACTGACGCTCACCATTATTATCATCATCATTCTCATACAGAAGAGGACCGGGAGGTTGCTTGTGACACCGCCATCGCCATCTGTATAAATGTTTAATTACGCTCAGGAGTAAACATGCTGAAATGGTTAAAACAGAAGCCAACGATTGGACAAGGGACAATGTCAACGGAAAAGATTACTGATGACCCTTTGGCTACTATCCAAGTCCATCCAAATATAAAGAAATCCAAGAATAAATCCAATGAAATCTACGCAGTTAGCAGGTAATAACATACAGTATATTCCCACATTTATCTCCTCTAAATGATTTCCTTTTACTTCCATTTCTAATCTAATCTTTTGTACTGTAGGAAGACATCAATTAGCAAATCGTATTATCTCAATTTGACAGTACTAAATTATTGGAATGTCGATCTTTACGAGTTGGATTGATATTGATTATGACTCAGTATTTAGATTATATTATATTTCCAAAGCTGAGGATGCTACTAGTAGTTGAGTACATACATACCTACCCACATTATATATTGACTATATCTACGATACCTCTGTACTTTATGGGATTATTATTGAGATGGTAAGAAACTTGTGGTTGTTGACTGTGTGTGTAGTCCATGTAAAAAGGGTTGCTAGTAATAATGTAATATATTATTGTATTTGCCTTGGAAAAGGATGGCGTGCAGCCTTCGGATTCACTGTGGCGTCCCTATCCCATACGCACATACACACACAGTTGAAAAATATATAGCTTTGATGTCTCATTCTTTGCTTGAATTTTGAGCACTTAACATTCAAATAACATAATATTTTTCCATCCCCTGTATATGTATTATATTCTTACATAATTATTCTCTCTATCCATTCCCTCACAACTCACAGGAATTGAATATCCTCTGTATATTAGCTAGTAAATGGATGTTTGAAAACAAGTTTAATGATTTTAATAAGTTTTTTTTACTCATCAATGATTCTCAATTCCCATGTAATGTGAGGGAATGTAATTTATACTGATTTATGGGTCTATCCTCTGTACTTAGTATGTACGATGATGATTCTTAATGGGATTATAAGAAAGTACTGTTATGTCTTTACAGAGTCAATCCGCTCTTTGAAGAAGAGGATGCGAAGGGTGTCTTTTCACCAGGGAATAATTCTGGGAGCTCTGGATATGACAGTGGCCCGAGTGACGATGACACACCAGGGACACCCAAGTTACAACTACAATTAGCAAATGGTTCAATTTCTGAACAAGATACTTCAGCTGATGCTAGTGATGACCATTCCAGTAGCAGAGGCTCCAAATCCTCTTCACCACCTCAGCTTTTCCGTGACAATGATGACATCGTCATTCATCACGAGGCGGCATTGGTGGGGCCAAACGGACAGCACGTCCTGAGGATTCTCCAGCAGAATCCAAGTTTTGTTAAAAATATCCAAGTAGCTGTTCAGCCAGCAAGAAGACCTCTCAGTCCCATTGCTGAGTCTCGCAATGGCGGTAATGGAACCAGAGTAAATGCCATTCGGATTCCCCAAAGGTCTGTTCATGACACAGTCACGGGAGACTCTACTGGGGTAGGGAAGATAATTCAGAAGGATACAAGATATGTGCAATCAATTCGTATTGGCCCTTCAAGTGGGCTTCGTGGCCAACAAGCTCATTTTGCGTCGGCTGGAGCTGGTGATCGGAATAATAAGAAAACACCGCTGGGCCGAAAGCCATCCGTCACTTTCTCTGAGCGAGTTGACGTTCTTGTGGAGGGTAAATTGAACTTGCCAAGAAGGATTTCCGGGGATCACGACTCGATCGTTACGGATTCCCTTCTCCTAATGACGAGTAAGGATCAGCCATTCGACCATATGAACCTGGACAGCGGAAGTACGCGACGGGTGTCTCTACTGACGGATTTTAATAATCGACGGATGGCGAGAGCGAGCGGGAGTGGAGCCAGTTTGTATCATAACAGTAGTAGTACGAGCAGCAGTGAGACTGAGTTATCAGCCGAGGATAGTAAAGATTCTTCTGGAGTTGATCTACAAGCATTTGCTAGCTCCATGCAAAAGAGCCATCCTGTCAAGCAGATGGTGTCCAGTGGTGAGCTCCACCCGTCCGACCATAAAGAACCTGAGGATCCGATGGTGGCGAGAAGTAGTTCGAGGCGAGAGTATGACGAGGATGGAGATCATGATAATGATGAACGGTCCGAGTCGTCCTCCGCAAGTGCCAGTCAGCAAGAATCCCCAGAAAGAAGACCTCGAACACCCCGCAGCGTCGTGAATGGACGATCTCCTTTTGGTGGAATTGCGGATCACTATGCAGCTGCCAAAGAAATTGCTAAGGAAATCGAGTCTTACTCCGTCGGCACCACTAAATCCACAAAACGAAGTGAGTTCTCGTGATTCTGTCAACATAAGTATCCTAATTCAATTTTCCTTGTGACCGTCTCGTCTCGTCCCTTGTCTTACATCATGTATATACTGATATTTTCCGTGTAAATATATAATCACACGACTCATCGTCAACATCAGAGGGAACATAGTGACAAAAAATCCCCATTTCTGTCTCTAATCTGCTTGACTGTCATGTTCATGTCCATAAGCTTGTTGAACAAATGATAGTACGATGCTGTCCTGATAGCGTTAATAGTACATATATTGTGGCGGCATGTCATGGTTTTCTTCGTCGCTTGGAGCACACTGTACATGTACGGTGGAAGAAAAAAAACTGAGCAAAAAAATCTGTCTTTGTAGAATATTTTCATCCCTAATAGATTTGGATAGGTTGCAAAAAAGGGAAAGACCCTCACAACTCAATGTTTGGTTAGAGCAAAAACTTATTATTGTTATTGCAAATTCCGTGAGATTCCATCACCAACTCCAACAATATTAAGCTCCCCATCCAACCTCAAGCTAAACTAATGTGATGTGAATCCAATAAAATCCTTCTAGTCGGAAAAAAATCCCTCTAGAGGCGAAGGGACTTTTCCAACTTATTTACGAGGAAATATGAATTGGAATTTCAATGTCACATCACATCTGTAATGACTTGTTAAGTGGGCCGTACGTATTACAGCCAAAGATTAAAAAATTAATTTATTATAATACAAAGATAAAAAGAAGGATCTTTTTATTCTTTCCTACCCTTAAAACTATCGTCACGACGCGACGGGACTAGAACGTTTTGGTTTAGATGGTCCATCGAAAAAAAAAATAAAGACATGCTTTTGACTTGTTTTTAAATTAGATCATTTCTATAAATTACGTAAAAGGATGACAGTTACTCACCTAGGTACTAGTAGTATCAATGTCTTAAGTACTGACATGACATCCACAACATGTTTTTCATTGTATTGTATTTGCTCATAGTAAAACCCCAAGGGAACTCACAGTCGGCCTGATGATAGAGGTAAATACTCGTAAATTCTATACCGACCATTTCTTTCACTTCACTTTTATTATGAGCGCAGTCCCTGTCTCTCCTGTCCACTTCCATTACTGGTCATTCCATCCATGTTATTTGGTCGGGCTCCCTTTCAACAGTATCACGTTTAATAAGTGATTGTTAGTATTATTGTTATTGTTAGTAGTGTGTATTAGGGTCTGGGAAGCATAAAGCCCACAGAAAATCAGTTCAATTACCATTACCATATTTTACTGCTATGCATTGATTAGCAAGAAAAACAAAATTAATTGTTATTTCATTACATGTTCGTTCAACTGAAGGAATTTCATTGATGACAGTAGTGAGTGTGTACATGTATGTATACGCATACGAAATATAATATTCATAGTACTGTATATTATACTAGTAACAATGGTATTGGTATTGTATTCTCATCTCGATCAGATGCGTGAGAGCAACAAGTGATTCGAGGAGATCGTCCCTTTAGAATGCACAGAAAGTATAATTTTTGAACGTATTGTTACTTTTATTGTTACTGTGAGTGCACTAGTACGATCTACAAAGTTGTAGGGTCTATAGGTATATTCTAATCGATACAACGTAATAGATGAACTTGACTTCAATTCGTTTATGTTTTTAACTGCAATAATGTTTAATTATGAGAATTTACATTTGCTCTCAACGGCATTATACGAAAGCAATAACATGCACATTAAGGATAGATAATGTATAAATTATATATGTATCACGGCGAGAGAATCATACCTGAGCCCTAACCTCAGTACATCTGTTCCTTTCCAAGATGTACTCTATTGCAGTTGGACTATGACTCTCTACTACTATATAATTGTGTTCCTTTCCTCTTGAGTTGACCAAAACAATTATTGCATCAATCTCATAGGCATTGTAGAACACCAGTGGTCAACTTTCTGCCAGTTAGACCCATAGCCGACTAGGTATATCAGCTTCTATAGGGATTCAGATTCAGCAGTATTCTGCATTAATTTTCTCAATTCACATGCTAGCCATGTCATAGAATACAGCGTACCTACTTTGAATTCGAAAAGAGCAGTAGAACAGAACATGATATTATAGCGTCTTGTACTTTTATCATGAAATGAGGATATCCCCTTGACGAGTCTGTCTAAAGTCGGACTAGGTAAGTAACATCAGATCAGCTGTGGCGGTGAATAGGCCAGTAGGTATATACTAGTAGTATCTAGTTTGTTGCTCCCATTGCAATTGGCTTGAGTACAGATACGAATGTAGGTACTGTTGTGCGTGATTTTGATGCATAACTTACCTAGGCATATTTCATTTTATGTATTGTTAGTCGTTAATGTTAACGGCACTTATTTATTGCTAAGGCTGCTCGCTATTGCATTACTAAGGGACTGGTGTAGAAAATAGAAAAATAATACAGATAAAGGTACCCACCTAGTCAGGAGTGACAGTGATAGTAAAAGTAACGTATTACCTATTAGCTCATTGTAATTCTAGACTATTATGTAATCGTATTTCATATTTGAAGTGCTCTAACTCTCATCATCAACAACAACAACAATAGAATCTCCAATCAGCTTGCTACTATTACCTTTGACTTCGGCAATGTGTGTTTCCATGGAAAAACAAGCTTTAGCTAGACTCTTTAAAGAGCGTATAATTTCTTCGTGCCATCCCATTGCGCATTGCCCTAAACTGGATTTGCCTATATTTATATCTTAACAAGGGAATCCTAGGTAAAATGATATATTGTTGAAAATATCCGTATACCAACATCCATAATAGATGTATGTACCTACATTAAAATTAAAATTCAGTAAAGATTGCTCACCCTTCGTCAAATCAATTGCAGACCATCATATACTTATACTAATGAACGACCGATTTACCTTTTATTTTTCAATGCAACGCAATATACTGCGCTCACTCTGACTGTTAGTACTGAGCAGAGTAAATTGTGCCCCTTTGCATGAATTGTGTATAGATACTGAACAATAGAACACAGGGAATGTGTAAAGTCCGCTTAAGTCTAATTTTCTTGGAACATTCGTTAACTTGTAAATGTATATATATATGTGTTTCTTTATTCAAACAATTAAGAGGGTGAGAGAATTCTAAGGAGAAGAAAGGGTGCGGTTCATTAGTATGAGGGTAGGTTAGTGTATTTCTTTATAAATTGGGTAATTTAGAGTGACGTCCGACAAGGAGGTAAATGACACGATGCTCAAACAATCTAAAGTCTAAAACTACCTATATTCTGTTAGTATGGACGGATGGGCTAGACTACATACATATAGCCTGGGCTATGACATGACACGACGGTCAGTGAGCATTGAGGATGAAAGATGTAAAATTATATTAAATTAGAGAGAATCTAAGACATGAACAAGAAGAATCCTGATGGGTACAACACTACTAGCTCTGCCCCACAGATAACGCACGTGTAAGCGTAACGAGACTAATAATACATGCATACGATGTGTGAGTTAATTGTTGAATAATATGAAGGAGCTGCCACTCAATTGAATTTGAATCAAATCTCATGTTCACACCTCTGACACTCACGAGAAGATCTCTAAACGACTCATAATCTGGTATGTATGCCTAGTACAGTCGTACAGAAGATATTATAAGACGAGCAGAAAGAGCACTACCGTAGTCAGTAATTAATTGTGCGAGTCCTCAAGTAAATTTTGAATTTGATTTGGTGTGAGAAAGGGAAACTTTATATTTCATATTATATTATATATTAAGTAATAATCATTGTGTGATCATGAAAAATTGAATTGTATATTCAATTTTTGTGTCTACGTACGTCATTCAGACATTTAGCATTTTTTCCATTTAGTCATATTTGTAAGGTAGGTAGTAGATAGATAGATCTTGTAAACTTGTAATAATAATATTGTAACCGTGTGTATATAGGTAGGTAGGTACATCATATGCAAATGGAAACTTCTTATGTTATTTAATAATAATGAACCAAGTGGCCAGGTCATTCAGTTTGGTTATTTTTTTGTTTTGTTTTTTCATGTTATTGTGGGTCGCGGAGGTGATATGTATGTAAGGACCTAATGTGATGGCTTATCAACTTGAAATTGCAACTTATTATCTACATCATATCATTAAAAGGTGTATTCTCACTCACTCATCATGAATTTACTGTAAAAGGCCAGTCATTCATAGGACGCCCACATTTTCCGATTCCCATTCCCATCCCACCAAATCTTTATAGAGTTTTGGATTTTTCGTATCTATTACCTATTTCTTCTAGACTTTTTCTATTTACTACAAAAGACATACATACCTAAAATAACAACAAATCTGAGCAGATTATTTACAGCTACGCTGGTAGCTGATTATTTTGGTCATTGAGCAGAGAAAAAAAAACCAAAAAACAAGTGTACAAATATTAATCGTAAGTACCATCTCCATTGTATAAGATAGTCGTACAGAATTAGTATTAACATGCATAGAGATCATGAACGAAATGTGATGGGAAGCAGAAACGGAATAAGAATAACAAAATAACAATTCTTCAATAATCTCAAGAAATCTTGACATTCCTACGAGTGTTTTTACGCTTGTCTAAGCAGATATTTGTCGGTTGCTACGAGAGCAATTACACTGTACTTGGGTTAATTGCTGTAGTTTTAATTAGGTACACATGTACACTTCCCCACAGGGATTGTGCATATGAATACTCAAGAGAAGTAGTACTACTGTGTTGTTTGATGGGATATTTAATAGTATTTTGATAAGTGGACGGCCGTTGCAATGCAATTCTATACGCTCTTTTGAAGGGGAATAATGGTCGTTGGCCACGCTCGACGACTCCACATTGTTTTTCATGGATGCTCTTTGTTTTATTTTTGTCGTTTCTTCACACTGACCACTGAAATGCAGATAGATACATTCTGATAGAAGCCATATCTCACTAATATATTGTGTTTGTACAAGGAGGTAGGTAGTAGTAGTAAGGTAGTCGCTCTTCCGTCGAGATTAAGTAATTGTGAACGGACGACGCAGCATGGCATACAGATGCATAGTGTGAAGTCAACTAATAGGATTATCTGTATTTTTATACTTGAAGTACCTGCTTAGAAACGTTGACTTTGACTGTGGCTATGCGGACATGTAATTCTACCCTGTAATAATGTAATTCCTTATTGCAGATATACTTACCTGTAATCAGGAAAGGTACACTGTGTGTATGTACAGATAGGAATTAAAATAAGAGCTGATGCAAGATGTGTCGTGGGATTATATATATGTACACACGGAAAGATATCTGTAATATAATATTCTAGAATTATGTGATTGCGATTCCACTACCTCGCATTCGCGTCGTTATGTACGCGGAATGGAATTTGAATAATTTTTGGAAAATACAAAATTACAAATTATAAATTGATGAGTGTGTGTCTGACTGTGTTTGTGTGACTTTGACGCGTAGGTTTGGTTCGGGATTTGTTGCTGTCAAGTCGAGGCCGAGGAGGATCATCGTCTTCTTCAAACGGTTTGAATCAGCAAAGTCAGGATCTTGAAGTCTCTGTAAGTCCTGTGGACGGTCACATGTCTCTCGTCCTATCTGCTGCTGGGAAGTATCAGTCAGGCAAGCATGGGAATCACCAGCAACAGCATCATCACTACAATGGCCAACAACAACAGCAGCAGCAGCCGCACCAGCAGCAGCAGCAACAGCAAGAGCAACGTCAACCATGGGAGTTGGTGAGGGTGCAACAAGTGTATGTCAAGGCGAATTCGACCCAACTCTCCACATCTCCTCAGAATGAAGGGCAAGATCATATCCAGTCCAACTCACAACAGGTAGTCATCCACACACTCACACTCACCTGTTCGTCAAGTCATTCTTGTCTCACACGAACCCAACCAATTTTTCCTCTCCTCGTCATCCTTATTCAACTTTTATTATTCCCATATAGTTTTCCTCTCTTTGTCAACTTTTGTGGTCGTCCCATTGTATACAGAGAGAGAGAGAGAGAGAGAGATAGAGAAGCCAACGCTCGTCTCATTCATTCTCATTCCCATCCGTTTTCACTTTTCAAAAACGACTCGGCCGAACTTCATACATATTCATTCCTATTAATTCAGTAATAAGGATAAAAGTACAAGTTTACAAGTTTGCAGAGCGGTCAGCATTGCAAATACACATTATCATAATAATCATACATTATTACTGTTATTATTACGTGTACACACTCACAAACACACAGACACACACATACGACCTGCACTGCTACAGTGCGAGCCAACTTCCACGGCTACGATTACGAAACAAGGGAAAAAGAAAAGACGAACCATTTTTCTCAGTCACGTCATTTATGTCAAGTTTACCAGAGCAACATTCTACCTCATCATTTAACACGTTTTAAATGATTGTGTAGTTCTGTTTGTTTCTTCGACGTCGTCTCCATTGTGGTAGAATAGGAGAGTAGTAGGAATAGAATGCGGGCCAAGAGGCTTCCGCACACTCATTCCCGGAAATATTCATGTCGCTTGTGATTTGTCATCAGGACCATCATCCTCAGCAGTAGTCGAGCATTACTGTTTTGATTTTGGTACTCTCCCAGATATAAATTATTTAAAGCAAGTTTAAGGTTACGAATTTGAGTCAAAGTCAAATCAGTTTATTGAGCAAGTCATAACCGACCAGAGCTGCGAGAGACAAATAAATAAAATAAAACCAAAGGATAGATAGAATTTTATTATAACCAGCCGGTAGGGAGTAAGATAGAAAAATAAAACAAAAATAGCAAAAGACAAAAGCTAATATCTGTGATCTTGTTTTGGTTTTGAAATTATAAATCATTTTAAAAAAATCAAAATGAACTCTCCGCGTGATTACTATTTTGAACATGAGTATCACGACTACGACACATTCTACAGAAGGCTAAGTGATCCTTCTGAAGTTTCCTCTGGAGCTTCGGATGGTGGTCCGCCAACTCCTGACCAGGTAACACAAAATTAAATTTGCAAAAATATTTTTAAAAATTGTTTTAAAAGCCTTCGTCTATTCAAAGAATTGTAATTTTATATTAAATTCAACAAACTCTAATAACTGTGTATAATTCCGTGTGGGAATTCTTCATGCACTGTACATACTTTTTGATGATTCAGTCATTCTTTTTTGAGAGTTTGAGTCATCTCATATAGGTATTTAAATTCTACTACAAATTGCAAAAGAGTTTTTAAACGTTTGTTTCCCATGTACGGTGTCTTGTGTAGAGGGAATTAACGTGGTTTGTGCAACAACGTGCAGACGGTGCAGAGATCATTACGTTAGGCTCGATTGAACGTGGTTGAAGAAGCGTAGGCTTTGACATTTACGATATTTATGATGTAACTACCTCAAAAGCGAAAGCGAAAAATGTGTCGGTAAAAAGTGGAGGAAAAAGTTGTAGTACAACATTTACATTGTTGTGCCATATCAGGACGCAGCTTGAATTTTGAGTGGAGAATTTCAAAAAATTAAAAGCAATCTTCTGTTTTAGAAATTGGGTGTACCGAGTCTGTGTTAATAATATCTGTAATATTAACACAGGTGCGGACTGTAACTTCATAATTGCACTCTGCGTTTACCTGTGATAATTATACAGTCTAGTAATTACCTCCTGAAGTGGACATGGATTATTCACACATATATATATAGTACATACAAATTTCGATCAGTACTAATTTCGTAAGATAACTCAATTCAATCCTATAAGGCAGTCTAAAAATGTGTACCTTTCGTGAACAACAGGTTCCTATCTATGATGCCTTGCCGAGAGCAATCTCACGGTCACATCATGACGATTCCGATTCCGGGAACTCTTCAGATAGAGTAAGGAAGTAAAATAGTCGTAGTTCACAGTTGTGCTGTAAGCATGCTGTACCCAAATGTTTGACTCCTTTCTGTTCTCCTGTGAAATTGCACCAAAATTAGTGGCGGTAGTGTAAGGCAGTGTATTTAATTAAAGTATCCAATGTATTTTCAGAGTCCCGGTGAAGTTCGATTGGAAATGGGAAAAGACGAAGATGGAGAGCCTCACTTGGTTCTAGCTCCGTCTTTACCGCAGAATAATTACCTCAAACCTCCACTTCCTCACTCCAGCTCCAGCTCGGCCAGCTCTTCGGATGGACAGAGTAGTAGTGGGAATAGTAGTGCTAGTAGCAGTAATAACAGTAATAACAGTAAAGTGATGCTAGTGTCGGGTGATAGTCAAAATATGGTGGTAGACTTAAGTGCAGTGCCCACGGATTTGAGAGATGCTATCCTCGCTGGAACAGCTCTCATAACCTTACCGGACGGTGTGAAGAAACGATTAGAACCCGGCTACACCATGATTGCCATTCCCCCCACAAACTCGTCCTCATCCTCGAATAATCTTCAAGAAGACCAAATAATTAGACTTAGTGATAGTAGTAATAGTAGTAGTAGTCATAATAGTGGCAGTGAAGACTCTCCTCTAGCAAATAATAAATTTGGGACTAAGAATAAAGCTCAGATTTGGAACGTGATACAAAGTAATCATATTAGTGCCACACTCACCAGTATCGGAGGCAAGAAGGGATTTCGTGGAGGGAAAGACAAGAAAATTACCACTGTTTTGCCATTTCATCCTAACCAAGATTCAAATGTAAGTGTCTTTTTTTTCATTACTTTTTTCTTTGTACCTATGTATTTCTCAGTCATCCTCAGTGGAAAAGTTGAGGAGATTTATCTCATCTTGTCACCCTTGCACTCTAATTGATTGTTGAATCCACCATCTTCTCCCCAAGTTTAAATCCGTTTAGTTTTAGTTGTTCAGTCATTCATTGTAGGGGGCATAATAATTTTATTGTAATATGTGGATCTCATAAGGATCCACATTTTTATAAACATTTAGTTCAGTGGCACTCAACTAAATCATTTTCAAGTGCATTATAATGAAGTTGTAAAGAAATCATCTTGACGTTCATAGTATTTCACTTTACAATGAAACTTATTTATGAGTTCTCCCTTCTACCCCTTCTTTATTCTATTCTTTTCTACTTTGAGTGAATTACGATTACATATTATTATTATTATGGACGCTCAGCAGTCTCTTCTCTGTACAATTGGGTATTATAAGTTTTCGGTGACCTAGGCTTTTTTATGCATATCTATCTTTTTCTTTTTTTTATTCTATAGCCTGAACTCTGTGTTTTCTGTGTAAAAATTATTATCTTTTTTTGTGTGAGGTTGTCAGCTTTTGACTTCATCTTTTAATACTAATTTCTTGTAGTGCTAGTGCTAAAGTAATATTTAAAGTGTATCCGTCTGTATACTGCTATCTAAATAGTTTGGTGTGGGTAGGTATGTGCCTGTCACATGGATAACGTAAGAATTAAGAACTAAACTTACATGCTGAGGGATTCACCAGAACTCATTTAAAAAATGCATAATTACTTACCTCTGTTACCTGTGTGGTGGAATTGTTTGCAGTCATAATTATTATTCAAGTGCATGAGAGCATACTTTCGTGTCGTTTCTCTCTGTCTGTCTGTAGACTAGTCACATTTCTTACTATTTTGCATAGTATAACGTTGCCCATCTTTGCTGTCGCCAGTGCTCTTTGGTTTGTATGTAGTATACATACAGAACAGGAGTACACTTCCATAGGCAAAAGTTAATGTAAACAATAAATGGTCTGACGGCAATGAAACTTATCTAATTTTGTACTAAATATTTTATGATTCATTTTTTGTTTGCTGTACTCACATACCTACCTACATGTCTGAGTTTCAACTTACAGTGTAGAAGGAAAGGGAAAAAATAGCGTGCAGCAAAAAAACGTTTGTTTATTATTACGTAAAGGAATTATTACTATGAGGAAAGGATGCAGGTATACATACCTAACAAGTGAGTTGAGATGTTTTCAAAAGCTTACAGTTATTAGGGAAGACTGTCGACTGTGCTGTCGTGTTACTACCGTAAAAAGAATCTCCATAGTCACTGTGTCATTATAACTGAAATGTATATACTAATGTGAAGGTACTTGAGTCGTTTAAAGTAGCCTGTAGATCTCCATCCTTTTTTTCACTTTTATTTCAGTTATGCCTACAGTTCCTTGCACAGAGGCATAAAATGTGAAGGAAGTTAAAGTTGAAACGGTATCTTGATTGATTTGTGTTATAAGTTCGAATGCTTCTATCTACACAACTGTATGAATGGCATAAATTACAGATTTTTATTTTTGGTAGTTTTTTCTGCGGAAAAATTTGGAGAAAAAAATCCCATGATTATTCATCACCATCATCTTGTCAATTTGTCATTATTTGGTTATACAGAGTACAGGCAGGTGTCTATTTATACATGGCCCCTATATTATTGCTTTCAATAAGATTCAATATTTGGATAGCTGAATTCGAAGCAAATGGATAAGTCAACAAATTAATCAATTCAAGTCAAGATGAGATTATTATTGTGGTTTCTTCTTTTCATTGCTAAGGTTTTCTAGTTATCCATGTATATCTGTATATCTGGTCTTGTCTTCTTGGATGAGATCAGTATAATTATGACTGTTATTTGTGCATGAGCATGATATTTGGAGTTGGAGCCTCTATTCATCTCGTTCATTGCCAGTGTCTGTCTCGTTGGTTGTTTGTGAGCTACGTTACGTGTAATGTGTGATGATGGGTAAAAAATTTAAATATTTGCCGATGCAAAAAGATTTTTTTCTTTCGTCTCCCAAAATTCCACTTGACTGTGATAAGCAGTAAGCACAAGACATACTGATATTATGTTGTATGTCGAATACCGTGTAGCCTGTGTCTGGTAGCAGTAGCGAGTAGTGGAATTGTAATTCGATATAGATGGAATATCTATATAGTCAACCTCTAGAGATTTACAGGTAGGAAGGGGAGGCGAATCTGAGCGTCAGTGTCTTTTATGACTCTCTCGTCTTTTACTCTTTTTTCCCCTAAAGTCATGACAAGCATAATTGCAAGTAGGAGTTCTGGTCTGATGTACTATAGGCTATGCTGTGAAGTGAACTGGCGTTTTACTTGGTATATGTTTGCTATACAGATATAGCCAACTATATCTGTAGGCAGATATTGGCATATAGGTACGAAGGAATATTAACGTAAAGCACCAAAAAAGAATCAATTGGAAAAGGTTAAAAAATACCACAAGACTTTCAAAGTGCTTTCAAATATGCAGATCCTGACAATTAGTTAAACGGACGTATATCTACAGGCTACGGCTGCAGGGTACAGATAGTTAGAGGCTTCTACATTCTATACAGATAGTAGCTTAGACTACATTCCTATACCTTTGAACTGCCTCACCTTTAATTCCTACACTTTGTATGCGGAGAGTTGGAAGTCGTCGAGTTAAACGTCCTTGAGTGTAATTTGATTAAATAAGTTTTTTTTCTCTACCGAACTTCTCAGGAGATCCCTGAATGAGTTAATGCTCACAGTGTACCGTAAACATGACTCTTGACTACTAAAAAAGATAGTGTTGGCACTCTCTGAGTGGGTCCCTACCTACTATGATAAATAAATCCGTACAATTAAATAAAATAAGCTACTACTCTCAAAGATATGTCAATGCAAAAATTCCAAGCTGGAAAAAACCTATTTTTGCTTGTATTATATTTCCATTGCCAAAGTCAATGATGATGCATGTTTAAGGGGATGGAAAACAGTCAACTTTGAACATTTTATTGGAGAGATCTTCAGATGAGTTGAACACGAAATAACGGCGTGAAGAGCAAGAAGTCGGTTTTTTAAAGTAGCCTACAGACATACAGACATATTTAAATAGTGGAACCTCAGCTAAGCATGTGTAGGTTTCTAGTTCTGTAGGTTTGGAGCATCCTGTCGTATCTTTACATTTTCCAGTGAGATAGTGTTAAAATCATTCTGTGAAACCGGATTTTCTTTTACACAGATTTGCATTTTAGAGATTTTTGATGATTTGAGAAGGATAGATTCAATCAGACGAAGGAAGGCTTGGTGGGATGATTTAATGCATGTAAAAAGTATTATTTTTACTTCTCAGACGTAGTTATCAAAAATTTCCACTTGTTTACAAGCTATTTTTTTTTAAATTATTTTTGTTTGTTGAATTGACATCCATAAATTTATGAGCGTAGAATCATAGATTTGATTACTTCCTTAAAATAAAATTGATGTAGAAGTAAAGAAGTAAATTCATTCGGTCGTAATTAGTCGTCACATCTAATTTCGTGTCTAAATCGAGATCGAAATAAAGTGTAAATACGCACGCGACATGGCAGACTTCTATTATAACAAGACGTGGCTTGTCAAGAACCCCTGCTGTTGGATAGGGCTGCAACGCAACGTACAACACATATTAGAGAATGATCGTGATTGCTATCGATGTACTGTAAACCAAGGAATGTTTAGTAACAATAAAAGTGGATAAAAAGAGGATGCATAGAGCTTTACTGTATGCAGGACTGATGTAACAGTGAGATGTAACTATGTAGTTACGTAATTGCTAGGGTTCATAAATTACTGGAATAAATCCAGTTTTTCTGATTCCCATTTTATCGCAATTAAGCGCATAGCATGGAAAGTGACACACGAAGTGCACATCATTTAAACGGCCTGTTTGTTTTTTTTGCATTAAACTAGTCTAAAAAAAACCTGGACCTGTATTTTAATTCAATCTTTATATGTTTTTACCATTATCGTGTAACTTATAAGTAACTTTTTTCCAAATTTAAAATTAAACGACGCGTAATTGCAGAATAGAATTTAAAAGCACTGCACTGTTCACAGCAATAAAGACTATAAAAATGCTCAAGTTGCTTTTTATGCACGCGCCAACGGGATATTATTGAATTTGCCACTTAATACGAGCTAAAAAACTAATCGCAAACTTCTGTTCTTTATTTGTTTACCGACTTGTACATTTTATGGCTTGGTCATGAAATTGGATGCTAGCTAAGACACCCAAGGTTCGCCGTAGCATGAGGATGGTGCAAAGTGCAAAGCCAATATATACCTATTACATATTATGCAGTTTTTGCTATTTAGCCTGTTACAGTGTCTGCGTGCACGGTTTGGTACAGAAAAGTGTGACGAGTTAGGAATTTTGAATTTGAGGGATGTAAAAATTGTCTCAATGTCCCTCCGCTACGTAGACTTGTCCATGGTCTGTGGTAGTCGAACTCGTACTACTGTCCAAACTTTTGCATTCCTGTTTGAGATTCTTGAGTGTGTCTCCGCAGGTACTCACTTTTGTGTGTGTATGGGTATCTGCGCTTTCGATTTATTCTATTTCCAAGGTGTGAGGATCTTGTACAAGCAAAATAGTGTTAAATAATAGAAACGTGTAGGAATGGACAATAGACTTTACCAGGACCAAATCTTGACTCACTCAAGTTCACACTTTTCTTTTGTAGATTCACGTTGCATTTTGAATTTTTCCTTTTGGTATTCATGCAACTACTGCCTGAATTGAATGCAACAAGTTCAATATTTATATTATAGATTACGGCAGCTCAAAACGTCAAGTCCAATCACAAGTAGGTAGATGTATGTATAACAAAAAAACGCTGGAGCACATTTAACACCAGCTTGTGCAACTTCTGTCTTGCTAAATAAGCTTGGATTGAATGCATCCTGCATATTAAATTACCTGAGCAATTCTTTAGCGAGGGATTTCGGAAAGGAAAAACTGGTAGCATTCAACGTATTTAACTCCTTGCATTTCGCACTCCACTTTTGCCTGTTGCCGTACTTCTTATCACAGTGCTGACTTTTTCAGTTTGCAATCTCTGTAGAAAACTGGATGGCTTACTTGCCTATCTATTGGTTGGTTGTACACATTGAGAATTCTGTATAATGTATTTAAGAACACTGTCGATACGACCATCGAAATAGAAAACAGGTTACGATAGTGTAATAGTAATGGTAAAATCCCCCAAGCTTCATGTATGCTTTATGTGCAATAAATAATTGTATTTATGCAATAAAATCGGAAGGGTATTGTAGTGTGAATGCATTTACAATTTACAGTACAGTTGTCTATTTACATTTTTGCATCTGCTATACATTTTATTGTAATAATTCAATCAAGCTCAGAATTTTAAATTAAATTATCTCATAGACTGTGTTAATTTTGACTCGTTGAGGTAGAGACACCTACCACTTCATTAATAAACATAAAAAAATAATGGAAATAAAACCTACGATAAGGAATTAAGATTCATTTGGAATTGGAATCATGATCCTTTCTTTCATCTGTCATTCATCATTGCATTGGAAATTGGAATGAAGGGCCAAGTCAAAACCAAAAAGCCAGCTCTTCTACGGATAAAGACATAATAGTGTTGGGATACTACAATTTTGTGTATCTACTTTTCTGTGATAAAAATAATAATATTATTATTATCGTCAATTCTACTGCCTACTGGTTTATTTGGTTTTGGTTTTGGTTTTGACCTGACACGGCATGGTGATAAGTTGTGGTTCGTGTGGGATAAAATACAAAATATCACATGTCATCATTGAGAGGAGGTGACAATGATAAGACGAGAAGGACACTTTTCCACTTGGTTAATCAGTCGTATGGCACTTTTCGTTTTAATTTCATTCTGAATCTATATGTGCACTGCCGACGTTGACGAAGACAAAAATATCTGTAAGTACAGCACAAGTACGACCGTGTATCTACTCTACTGTCGTATATACATACCTATATGTATAGTGACTTCAAGCAAATTCTATAGGATGTTTTGAATTCTGAGTTTTCGAGTGGTAAATAGGACAGTAGTGGTTCTTTGTTGAATTCCAACAGAAGCTCAGTAATCCTTTGCCTTGCTTTGACTCTTTTATGAATTGCAAACTCATGAATTGAATTCCCATGCCAGACTATATGCCATGTTGCCATGGGTTACCTACCTGTCACAGTGTACTTTTTGCCTCTGTTCTTGTATGTGTGTGTGTGTGTGTGTCTATCCTTTGTGTTTTTGTGCAGTATCGGTTGAGTTTATTTAGCTATTAGTTCTGATGACTAGTTTTGTTAATTTGTACCTTGTCATGTTTAATTTTCTTTTTATATTATTATGTAATTAGTATGTATTCCCTTAAGTAAGTAATTAAAGGCAAAGGACTGCCGGTGAATGGGCTCTGCGCCTCTGCACACACACACGACATACATACTTCCATCCTTTGTTGTTCCTATGTTTATTTTAAGTACACCATTTGAATTAAATGTTCCGTAACAAACTCCAAATTAATACCTTGGGCTGTAAAATACGCTTAAATTATCACCCTGTGACTGAGCGTAGACGTGGCTGAAGTGAGTATACGGAGTAGAAACTAGTAATATATAGTAGCAGCGAATAAATTTTCGGGCTACATTCCATGGTTACATTCTTGCTCTTTTTACTCTACGTTTGTTATTGATAGACAGACATTGGACCACTGCCTCGTTGGGTCTCTGTCATTACGTGTATAATCATATTGAATCATTCCTGTTCGGCTTTTGGCTGTTAGACCTTAGCCGTTTTAATCACATTAAATCTGCCTAGAATACGCCAATGTAATGTATAGAACGAAAGCCGTACTTTGCCGTTTCAGCTTGAAATTGTCAAGTGTCTGTATAGTGTGTATGTATTTGAGTTAAGGCAGACGTAAATGCACTGACCTATGCTATTAGCTACAAGTTCGTATGATGCTGATGTTATTAAACAAAGTTTTGACTTAAATATAAGCCCTTTTTAGTCCTACGATCTCCCTCACTACCTTCCTATAGCTATACTTATATCTCTTCTACTTACATAAAGTTAATGTGACATTCCAAGACCGCGACGATGAAAAAATGCCAAGAGGATTGAAATAATCTTTAACGTGGCTAGCACCAGTAGCCCCACAAGAGATGCCATGTAGTGTGTTCATACCAACATGGATTATATAAGACGGCACTACCGTTGTACTAGGTATTTTCTTGGCAAGGGTTCCTAGGTATGTATGTATGGAGTGAGAGTGAGGGAGAAAAAGAACCTTGTTGAAGAATTATTATGATTTGCAAAGTAAAATTAGAATCATCGCAAGATTATGTAATATCTAAGAGAAGATTACTGTGGATTGTAAGATTTCTGATGGTTCCCTCGATGGACGGCCGACACTATTATTATTATTATCCCATTCGCCATTAATGTGTGTTTGCGTGTGTATAGGTGCATGCATATGTGTTGGCTATATACACTCGGCTCTGTTGTGGCATGTTTGCCAACAAAATAGAGGTTGAATGTTGTATTTCCCTGTCAAATCCCAAGAGTGATGATAATGGTCTCATTGTTCCTATTATTAATGTTTCAATGTTTGAGTTGAGCCCAGTATCTTGTTATATTATGTTTTTCCTTGGACTTCCCCTATTAGATGAAATTTCATAGCACACAGTATGTTGTGGTGGTGTCAAAGGAATTTCCGTGTGTGGATCTGACCAAGTCAACCGCCGAGCCAAAGTCATTCATATCAAATATTCTGTAATGTCTTTTTCTTCGCGTAAGTAATAGGCAGTAGGTACCGGTGGTGTCATAATAATAATGATAGCGATAGTACTTATGTACATACTGTACTTACCTATATATGTACCTAGGTAAGTAAACAATAGCCGCCGAATCCCCTGCTGTCGATTAATATAGATGTTGTAGGAGTACCAGGAGAATTACAGATAGTGAGCTGAACTATTACGTAGTAGGTAACAAGCCAATTTATGGTTCTTATGAAAGTTATGTAATGGAATTCCATGGATCTTGGAAGTAATTCAATGCTAGAGTATTTTTGAAAAAATTATTGTAACAAAACATGACATTCCTTCCTTCACATTATTTCATGCCTCAAATTACCACGGTGCAGCCCTGGCGGTCTAGAAAATAGTTGCCGTTGCGTTGTTGATATAATTTATTTCCACTGTACTTATGACTTTGTTCGACAGATTCCGACTCACTGTCAAGAATGGTAGCGAGTTACAGTTAATAAGGTGTGGGAATGCCAAAGTCATGTGTGCTGTGCTGTACACTTTAACAGTTTGAGGTAGGTATGAAAAGAATTAATGTTTCAGACATGATCTTATCATATCGCACAAGTTCAATTCACAGTCAAGTTGCGGTTATGGCTTCCGGAATGTGAGTGAGGTGTCTGTAAAGGATAGACAGAGATAGTTAGTTTTTTTTTACTTTGTTTATTTTTATTACCTTAAACTCTGTGAGTCAAGTGCCGGTTTCGTCCCCTTGAGAAGTCAAACGTCGGTGTGCCTGCCTATAGGTATCAAGATCGGCCACCGTAATGATTTTGTAAAAGACACGATACGAACGACGTCAAGCAGAAAACAAATAGGAAAACATTTGATGTAATTTATCTATTAAAAAAACCAGAGGCTAAAAGTCTTAAGTTATTTATCGAGAATAAGATTACAATTTTTCAGGGCCTATATATGGTTAAGAAATTTATTGAGAAGTGTCTACCAATAGAATGGCCCTTTATTACACAAAAATGACTCAATTCTTGTTGGTATGCCAGGTAATCGTAACCAACCGAAAACAATTTGTAAGTGGATTACAACTAGGTAGATTGTCATCGTCATCGATATTGCATTGTTTACTATATGTAGATTCCTTGGTTGATATGGATTTGACTATACTTGACTGATTCTGCATGCTTTATGGTATATGGATAGGGATAGTGAGGGCACAGTATCTATAGTGAGAGTGATATAGGGACTATTGGCAATGCCTCATCATTGTTGAGGTTGAGACGTTCAATGCGGTGACAGTTTTACCGCACTTATACCTTTATCGCTTGGCTTTGGCTTTGGCTCCTGTGTTACGTTCAATTATCCTATAATTATACAACGCTCAATATAATTTGTCTACTGTCCTGACTGGGGATGACGAGCAAGAGTTTGTTTCTTGGAGGTGTTTTTGATTTGAGCATGAAAGTGTGGATGTTGATATTGATATGCAAGGCGGCGGGGCTAGGCTAGAAGGATGTTGGCCTACACACAATCTTTCACTTACCCTGTAATTCCATTAATTTTATGTGTTTTTTATGCTTCATTCTATCTATGAACTCGCAGATACATAATTATTCCCTGTTTACAATGGATTATAGATTTACTTAGATATGGTTCTTGATGTTTATATGATAAGTGGATGTGTGCTGTTAGACAATAAATTGTATACCTATAAGTACGATACAACGTTTACCACAGTGCGCAGTTCATTGTTGTTGGTTGTGTGTAGTGTACAAAATAATTCAAAAGCACAAATTTGCCCCATTCATTTTTTGCCATTCAGCTACTGTGTATACGAGTATGTATTTGACATTAACCCTTATATTAGCTTCTATTACTCTAAGATTTGTTGTGAATTTAAATTTGTATTTGAAATTCTATCGATTCCTCAAGGAGTTATACTTAATTGTGCTTGATTGCATGCATTTTAATGCTAAAGAGTTTATAAACTACCTATACAGATTACTAGTAAGGCGAAGGATTGGAAATGCCGGTGGATTGTATTGAATAATTTACTTGTAGAGTGTTTTGGATACTGGGAGAACATAGTAACGCACAAAATGACTTTCTGACAATGCACTTACCTAATTTAATAACTTGTTTTCATGACAAATTCACATTGAAGACATGGAAATCACAAAATTAAAAGAAATATAAGGTTTTCCTTCTTGGATGTGTCGCATCGAGCAGGTAGAGTACATACATGTAATGTTTTTCTGTATGTGTACCTATGCGTTTGAACTTGTACAGTTATTGCGACTGCCAATCCTGCCGATTGTTTAGTAAGCACTATTAGTTCTTGTCTTGGGGTCTCTCTAAAGACAAATAATGCCGCTAGGCTTGAAAAAGCTCATCCTTTGAATCCTTGATGATCTTGAAAGTTGAAGTTGTAGTCGAGGGATTTACGATGCCCACACGTCCGACTCTCTTCTTGTATAGTTAGTCAGTGAAAAAATATATTAATTATTTCATTTAATTCATTTCCACTATTTCCAATATTTAATTGCTCTTAGCTCTCTGTATCCTTTTATTCATTTTTGAAAAATTACACGCACTCTCTCTGTGGGTCCTTCTCTAATGAAGGAGCATGGAGGATAACGGATCCTTACCTTCAAGTCTGTTATGTACATTAGGTTTATGTTAATGCACATAATGGTAATGATGATATATGAACTTTGCTCGTGTAATTATTTTTACAAAAATTATGAAGTTTTGTAAAATATTTGTGTGACTCTAAAGGTGCTCACAGACTGTAGGAACACGTCGGCATATAATGACGTTAATGTTAATGTTGATGTTAATGATAATTTGTACCATCGTTGTTTTCACGTGTGAATCTCTACCATTATGATCAAGTCAGATGAGAGCCTTACCTCTGTGTGGCCATTCAACCTTCTTATTCCTAATTTATTAAATATTTACAGCTGTTAGTTACTTGTACAGGCAGAGAACTATATTTCACTTTGAACATTACACAGAAAAATTTTTGCCATTATGTTGAATGTCAATAGCAATTCAAGTGGTATATTCATCACTAGAACGGCAACTTCAATAGAAACCATTATAGTTTTTCAGTTTGTAGACAATCTCATTGAAGGTGTAATGAATTTTGTTAAAATAGTTTTTTTTAAATACGCGGTGACTTCTTTAATGTTTACACCTCGTGTAAGCTTGCAAGTATTTATTACGAAAGTTTTTGATAATTTCCGAGGGTTAAGCTTGTAAATGGCTCAGTTTACATTTTTTAAAATGTAGGCAACGAAAGTATGAGTGTAGTTTACAAGTTCACACGGGAAATGTATTCGTTCTGTAAGCAACTTGCCACCCTTTTATTTAACGTAGCTGCCGACATGGTAATGTGTAGTGTTTTTCCGCCTGACCTTTTGAAATCGTCCAGTAATGATATTCAGCAATAAAAAAAGTCATTTAAGTGTCATTGCTCACTAAATCGTAATGTAGTCAAGACTATTATTCCCCTATTATTTATTCCTTTCCTGAATGAGCGTTTCTGTGTAGGTAACAAACAGAGATGCCAAAAAAGTAACTACTGCTATTACTAAATTACTGTTAAAACTTTGGTGTTAAAAAACCTTTTAACTATTGTATGGCCACTACTACAATTATACAATTATAAAGCGTCTAGCGTGATTACTGTTACTGTCTGAACATGCGATTATTACAATATTACCGTCTGCCTTCATACACATAGCTATTTTATGCAGATTGGCTCTTTGGACATGGTCACTGCTTAATGGTGGCATGGCAGAAGTTTTAGCAGAAGCACACCACACCACACCATTCAAAGACTGAATATGCTGGTTCTTGTCAGTCCTATGTAATTAATATATCTTGGTTGTATTGTTACTCTGCAAGTAGATATTATGCATACACTATATAGCTATTTGTATTTTGTACAGGTGGTTTGGACTTGCATTGGATGAGCTGCGACTGGCAATAATTGTTGATTAGGGATGGAGGCAAAAGTAAATTGAGCTCAAATTTGAATGGGCAAAAATATAATATATAATAGAACGGTTAACTGGCATTTGGCAGTCCCATGTGTTGTTGTTAGTTATTTGTTTGTGTGCTGCGCCAAACTGACTGTTGTGTAGTTCTGTGGCTTGCTATGCATTTGCCGATTGCGAATCATTCATTCTTGCGAATTACGATGTTCAATTGGCCAGTCCATAATTCATTTTTGTAGCTTTCATACATAAATAATAATTGATTGCTTGAACTCACTGACTGCATTGTTGGTACACGAATGGAGGGGTGCACATGTACTTAGTAATCGTTATTGTACGCATTTATGTATTGTATAGTTACATAAGTAAGTAAATATGTATATTGAATTACGTTTGCTATACGCAAGGCGGTTAATACTACTATATCAAGAGTTTCAATTATGACTGCGCTATAGACTTTATAGTAGGAGGGCAAATACATTGGAAAGTGTTGATTTTGATTTTTCATGTTTGAACGTAGGTAGTTACTGTGTACAATGCAACTGTTAATAGTAGTGTGATCTGTACAGTATAGTGAGTGTATGTACGTATACCAATACAATGTATAAGTATGTAATTCACTTAGTTAAATAATAATTAATATATATTATAAATAATATTGTATCTAAATCTGCCCTTGGCCGGAAAAGAATTCCTGTAATTCCAAAGATTGAAAAAATCCAAGTGAAATCCAAAAGTATGTCAGGAATAGATGGAGGCAAAAGGCAAGGGGAGCTCCTCACGTGACATGTCGGCATTTTGTGCAGTGCAGTGCGCGGTGCTATTGACAATTGAGCTGTATGTTTGAGTAGTTAAAGCATTATCAAAATGTTTTGATTACAATTATAATAATTGAGCTGCAGGAACGACGATGACAGGGGCAGACATTGACAATTGACATGCGTAAGATTTTACTTGGAAATTATGCAAAGATGATTCGGCAATGACACTATAAACGTGTCAGTGGCATAAGGCAGAGTTTGCATAGAACATGGTATGACTTTAGATAAAGTTTTTACAGGAGTGATGATAGAGATTTCGTTTTCTTCTTATACATACAAACATGCCAACACCAAGTCAACCCGTTCTATAATCCATAGTCTATAGTACTAATACCTCACAAATAAATCATAAACGTAAAAAATCAACGAAGATTACAGATAGACTAGGGTACAAAGTACATAGATGATGGACCATTTTATTCTTTGCAAGCCTCAATGAGGTGGTGAGGTCTCGGAAAAACTCAATAAGTCAATTATACAAAAGATTTATAGTATCAAAACAAGCTGTTTTCCATTTCATCCTCAAAAAGTGTCTAATTAAATTGTTGAGGGAACTGTACAGAAAAAATTGATAACGTCACAACCCACACTTACGTGGAGGTTTTTATCCAGTTTTGAATTTTAATGTATTGAGTCGGCGGTCGTTGTCTGTGCCGTGTACAACCCTGTTATGCTCTCAATGTCAGTTCAGTAATTCATAACAAAGAAATACAGGCAATGACGATGACCGATCCTAAGGAAAAACTTAATAATGTATGTTGATAAGCCTTACTTTGTCTTTTTTTCATGGTATCAAGTTCGAAGGAATATTTTTTGCAATTTAAGTGGCTTCGTTGGAGGGTTGAGATTCGCTTAGTAGTTAGTAGGTAAGCTTATGATCATGCTGATATATTTACTGTTTACTACGTCTAAGCTTAATATAAAAAAGGCAGTAAGGCCTGTATGTGTGTTTTGTCTGGAAGTTTATTGGACGTCCCCCTTTCCTTACTGTATTCTTTACAGTTGGCTTATGAATATGTATGTAAATGATAGTATCAGTATAGGTGGCTTTTGTATGCTTAGGTTAATTTCAATCCTGAGTCCATCAGCCAAATGAGAATAAATAAGATGGCACGCACTCTGAGGTCAACTTGGACAGATTTGTCCAAAAAATTCTTCCCAAGGACCTCCACATCCTCCTCGCCTATAACAGCGAAATCAAGAGAGGCTGATAATCTCTATACATTCGAAATGTAGTATAAACAACCGTGTCAAGTTGTAAGTAGTATGCCAACTAGAAAAAAGTACAAGTTAGACATTGAACATGTTTCAAGACTTTGATCTGGCCATTTTTTTCTCTCACAACAATGTGGCTACGTAATAGAATTTCCGACAGACCGACGCGACGATAACTATAACTATATGTTTACAGCCACATAACAGCCTAATAAGAGTAGCTCCACTCCACAACATAACAGTATATGTATGATCAGGTGAACTGTCGACTGTCTACTTCCAAAAGCAATAATAATTTTCAGCAATAATTCAAATAAATGTGTATCATCTTAATTACTCTTCCACGCCATGCCATGAGGCAGTAGTGCCGACACAAATAATTACATTTTGGGTCTACAGACATACACTTTTTTTGAGTACCTGTACAGACAGCTACCAATTCAGGTAGCTTATCAAGTCTAAAGTGCAGATGGGAAATGTTTTTTTAGCCCACTGCCAATATAACATGTGATAAACGTGATACTGGCTCATGACTTTTGTTTTTCCTCTCGAAATTCCACGAAACTCAATATTTTGTGGACTTTATTGTCCCTTGTCATTGGCATTGAGATCTAGATGGTGAAAAAATGCTACCGATTACGATTACACGTACTAATGTAGTGTGTGTAC
>JAQFZC010001365.1:0-31069 GCA_034695205.1 Dicyrtoma fusca
CCTACCAGTACCACTACAGTTCCCTACTGGTACTCGCTACCAATGGTACTGGTGGTGGTACTTGGACAACACTACTGTAGACTATAGAGCTACCTATATATATATTTATTAATGTAGGTATATCTACAATATAGAATGGACGGACTTGAAAAGCCTGAACTCAACTATCTGCAGAGAGTATCTAAACTAAAAATTGGACGCGTACTATTTGGCCTGGCTGGCCTGGCAAGTCTTTAACTATCTCTACTCCTTTGCCTCTCTTCTGATGATGTCTCTAATGTCTGTCTAATATATGTATGGGAGCACCAGCCGTACTTCCGGCCATCACAGAATAAATGAAAATGAACGTAGTGCCTATATATACCTAGGTATATATATAGCAATGCACCCCCGGCCTTTCCCTATACCTATATCCCTACAGGGTCTTTTATTGTACCAACCGATTCTTCGTCACTTTTCTTACCACTTTAAATACGGATACTAAATCGAATACTGATAGTAATTGTAATAGAAATAGGACTGCGAACGAACAACTTTCTGTTTTTCTGTAGCATAGCAGAGAGTTAAAATATTATTGTAGCTTCTATGGACCAGCAGTTTGAGAGTGTCATTAATTTTTGTATATGCAATAATTACCTATAAGCACAGGCTGTCGTAAGCCTGTGCTTTACACATTTGAAACTACTTTAAATTGAATTAATATTCAAATGTCCACGACCACAAGAAGCAGAGGTTTGACGTTTTTTTTCTTCTGTCGTTTCGATTTAAATTACCATTAGCCATTACCACCGAGCCAGTGTCTGTAAAGATTAAGCACGTAGGTGCCAAAGGAGGATCTAATAGTCATAAATTAAAGGCTAAAAACCAACAGCTTTATGTTCAACGGCTATATAGTTATAGCTAGTGTCTACCATCCAGAAATCTGAGAAATCCAGAATCCAAACATCGCCCTTCTAGGCTGCTAGTATTATACATAGACCAGATAGACCGGTCCAAATTATTTCACAGTTCACAAGGCAAAGCGTTCAAGACTTTCAAGAGAAATGATTTCAACTTGAACCTTTTAGTGTTGTCAGCTTCGTGTATTTTTTTTCTCTACAAATTACAATCTACACCCACGCATTTTGATTTTTTGAAGCTACACACACGTAATCTCCACTATTACTATACCTAGCCCATATAATTACTGAAGACTGAAAGACTAAGCAAAGAAAGAACGTCAAGTCAAAGTAGCTAGAGATGACGATGCGATGTGAAACACGTAAATGAATTTGTGTAATTTTCTATAGGTAATTCATCCATCAATCAAGTCAGCCACAAGTTCCTCTACTACTTTTCTCCAATCCTAGCGTCTCTAGTTTACCATCCTAATCCTACGTAAAAACTATCTCTGAATTTATTGCTTTTTCTCTCATTACTTAAAAAAAAGTAGAAAAGCACCCCAGGATTATTTGTACACAGGCCAGTACATATGTAATATGAGCATCAGCATCAATTTGAACTGTATCAAAGAGGGACTGATAGAATGAAAGAAGAAAAAGATGCTTACATTATTTAATTTTTTTTCCCCGGCCGGTGTTATTAGTAAGTATTTGGGAATTCAGCAAGTTTTCATTCTCAGGCTTTTAGATTTTTCAAATTATTTATTAGCTCATGAATGTTGTCATTCCTGTCATGCATGATCTGAGCATAGCAATGCGTGTACGTACTAAAACTAAACCTCCACTAAACCTTCCAAGTTTGTACATGCAGGTGTGTGCTTGTAATATATTACCCTGTTGATTCTTGATTATGTATTCCCATGCATAAAATTAAATGATCTATGATCCCTATCAACATAATATATGTATTAAATACATAGCTACCTACATAACAAAAACGTATCAAGCAACAAAAAATCCTTAAAACCTCAATTTTATAATGTAACGTAATAAACCAGTTTAAGATAATTGTTGGAAAATTCAAAGACGTATTAAAAAATTTGTGTTTTTGGATTCTGCTCCTGGCGATTATTTTTCCAGTGCGTGGGCGTAGTACAAGGATGATGACGTATGTATATTTTATCTCGCAAAGTCTCAAAGTTCAAAGGCAGACCAGTTCCAGAGCCAGAGACCAATAATTTAATCCAAAAGTAATTATCAGCTACAGAATTATATTACGATACGTATAGCTCAACAATGTGCACACACTTTACCCCTCTTTATTTTTTTTTTGTTTTGTTTTATTATTTGTTATAGATTTTTATACATTTTTCTACCGTGGTGAGGTAAAAAGTAGAAAAGTACAGGAGTTGAGACAACAATCAACTATCTGGTCGAGTGGAGGGTGGAAGATGTATAGTCAATGAGGCAGACAGATAGACAGAAGCGGATTCCTTCACATTTTTAATACGACTATGACATACGGGGGCCCCACTTCTTTCTCCCTGCCCTGCCATGCCATGCCATACCATGGCACACAAGCTACGACGATCCTGAGTTAATGTTGATAATATCACATTCAAGCATTATGCCTCTGGTTCCCACGCTACACATTTTCCCATGATGCCCAGTCATTGCCAGTGCCACTGCCAGGGCAATTCATACATACCTATACAAAATGATAATTATACAAATATGTATACCTATACTGTATACTGTGTTCTACCTTCGATTTTCTATATATTTTACCTATATACTATATACCTTATACATAAGTTGTACATCATTTCAATCTACGCATACAGACAGTTGAGTCAATTATTTTTCAACTTTACTACAAACACAAATACTTTACTACTATGACTGAAAAGTTTAACCTCCCTGTTTCTCTTTGTAGCTCTGGTAGCTTTAATAGGGAAAAGGGATTAACTTCTATAACAGTAAGACGCATACTCGTAGATGAAATGAACTTACCTATATGCATAGTGTTTAATATAATAAAATTCTAATATAATTTATTCCCTAATTACTCATTCTATCTGTACTCCAAGTCATTTTCAATTCAGTCCCAAGCCCCCTATATCATATCCATGCCATGATGCAATTCAAATCCGATCCCATCTCCCTCATTTCGAATTTTACAAAAGAAGACCACAGAGAGAAAGGTACACGCCGAAGGAACGGAAAAAATTACAAAATCAAAATGAGGGGCTTTCCAATTCCAACAATGACGGAAAACCGTGTTTTAGTCCTTTTCGAAATATCAAAATCATTATTGCACTTTGGAAAAAATCGGTGAAAGAACAAAAGTATAGAAGTAGGTATTTTTTCTACGGCACAACTTTTTTGAAATGGTCAAACCTAGAAATTAACCTTTTGAAAAAGGTTAAAACCACAAATTATAGCCTTTCCAAAACCATTCAAAACTATAGTATCAAACACTTTCAAAAAGGTCAAACCTAGAATTTAACAAAGTTGCATTTTTAAAAAGGTCAAACCTAGAATTTAACAAAGTTGCATTTTTAAAAAGGTCAAACCTAGAATTTAACAAAGTCGCATTTTTAAAAAGGTCAAAAAAATATAAAATAGCATTTTTAAAAGGGTCAAAACTTGAAATTAACAGTTTCAAAAACGTGTTAAACTTTAAATTAACAGCTTTAAAAGGGTCAAAACTAGAAATTAAGTTTCAAAAGGTGTAAAGTTTATAAATTACCGTGTTGAAAAGGTTAAAACAGTTTTCGAAGCCCAAATTTAGGACGCCATATTTGCAAGCCTCCGCTCAACGTTTTGAGACTGACAAAGTAGGTGCTACATAGACTGATATATAGAGGTAGTGCTATAGTTATAGTGTTAATGCAAATGCCACTTCTCAATTTGATTTTCTATGAAGAATAGATGAAGGGGACGTGAACTGTTAAAAAATGCAGATAGATAACTTTTTTTTAGTGCTCTCGGTGACTCTTTGCAGAGGGATAGCGTGGGCGTTGGTGTACTTTTCTATGTATCTCAATGTAACGTATGTACGTAGGCCCTTTTGAATACTTTTGAACGGTTCTTCTGTACTGTGGACTCCACACACTATTAACTTTTCTCATTCTGGGACTATCTATCCGTAGGTGTCCAGACTATACGGAAAAAATTGAATCGTGGAAAAAAACAAGGAGTTAGTTGAACAGTTAAAAGTTAAATACTCTGACTGTTCCCTATAGCTATACCTATAACATTTTACAATATAACGTAATACTTGTATTTAATGGGTCTCACAGTCAACAGAGACACGACACAATCTACTACGCAGTGCATCTCTGTATGTAGTAGCTGGCATCGTCATTTTTCTGCAGAGCTCTGATGTGAGCGGCATTTCAAAAAAAAATTAACAATCATCTGAAAGAGAGCCAGTGGAAGAAAAAAAATTAACTAACTTCTAACTGGCATGGCAGTCTATGAACCATGAACACGAAGAAGAGTGAAACAGCAAAGGCAAAGGCATAAGAACATGAGCACAGAAAGGCAGAAACCCACTCTACACATTATATTTACATTTGCCATGAAATCCAGCCCATTTTATGACATTTTCAATTTTATGTTTTACAGTGTAGTGTACTGTATGTATATACTGCAGTACACGAGACCACTGCACTGGAAATACTCGGCATCTTTATTTTCCACACTAATATAAATACCCGACAAACCAGCCAAAATCACCGCGCATACACAAAGAATCAAAGGGAAAACATGAAACTGTAGAAATAGTATACAAAGTTAAACACATTACAATATTACTACCACAAGACAAAATAAATATCAAAGGGAAAAACCGACAGTCTTAATAGTTGGAGCTTCTGGTCATTTTTACCATTTACCACAAATAGTTTCTGCAGAGAGACAGGGTCTGCTTTCCAAAGCCTCTCGTCGAGGTCACCACATATTTTAAATAGTAAAAAAAATAAAAAAAAAAAAACCAACTTAATTTATTCGAAACGCCATAGTATTTAAGTACAACTGGCTTAAAAAAGAAGAAGGTAAATTGCATGGGCTGGTACAAAAATGAAATTCATGGGGTAAATCTGAAGCCTACAAGACTGAAGAAAAAAGTAAAAGCAAGGTAAGTTGTGTGGGTAAGTACAAGTTCTATGTACTTGTGATCTTCCTTTTGGTTTTGGTATCTTCTAGCACATCTGTGATCAGTGATCAGTGGCTTGGCAGAAGATGATCTTTAATGACTTTCACTCTAGCTTTAAAAAAGACAGAGCGTCCCTCTAGCGCCCCAAAATCGAATGTAAAGCGACCGTTCCCTTCCACATCTCTTGCACAATTGCGTCATAGGCTCTTTGCCGTACAAAAAGTGGCCAGAAATTTCCCTTCTCTGCCACCACGTGGCACTCAAGCAGCCCAAAGCATTTTATGGCTAAAAGACTGTTACACAGCCACTGAAAGCGTGCTTAAAGTGAATGGTAAACGTGCTCGGTCCGTCGTCGGTGATCTCCTCAGCACTCTTGAGAAATATATTTTTGGAATCATTAACAAAAATAACTGATCTCAGTCTTGTTTTCTTACGTGACGTCAGAATGAATGACGGTAGTAAATCTTGTACAAAAATTCCATTCTCAATTTGCATTTTCTACCCCACACACACATGCTTGTTTGTCTTTCCTCAAGCTCCGTGTAATCTTGGGGCTACAATGAGATTTGGACTCATTAGCTTTTGGAAAACAAATTACCAGAAAAGGGATGCTGTGGGGGCTCACAGTTCTACAGGCTACGGTGGTAGAGATGGAAAGAAGGAAATATGTGAGTTCGTATAGTAATTACCGCATGTTTCTAGATGACAGCTCCCTTGAACTATGGAAATTGCATTATTAGTTTCGAAAATCGAATTTTTAATTTTTAAAGGCACATGTTATTCCATTTTAAAAGGATTTAAACGTACGAGAATACTGTAGTTTATGAAAGAGATCGTATGAGGTTAGTTTCAGTTATAAAAGTGATTACGCTTTCAAAAAAAGGTAAATACTACATTCTGCATTTATAAATGTGACCAAAAAGCGTAAATACACGTACGACTTTACAGTTTTTTAAAATTATAAATAACCGTAATCACATACACTTTCGAAACAAGGTAAATAGCATATGTATTTTGCATTTCGAAAGCTGTCTATGTACCTCCGTTTAAAAATAGGAAACTACCATCGGCATCCAGCACAGCCCATTTCATTGTGACAAGTCATACATCATATAGAAAGAACCACACGTTCAAAAAATACAATTTCATATAAGTACAAGCCAAAAACTGTAATTTTGTGGGAAATCTATCGTTAGATGGCAAGTTTTGTAGCCGCTTTTTACCTTCAATGACAAAACACATATTACACATACAATTATGGAGCTCACGAAAAAAGTGATGTGAATTCTGTAACAGTTTCTTGAAAGTGAGTCATCTCTCACAGATCTCACGACTGCCTCCAACCACCACCATTACCACCCAAAAACCCCGTGAAAAGGAAAACACAACCGCTGGTGCTCTGGCTCTGGCAACGATACTCACTTTGTACTCTTTTTTTTTTTACTGCTACAACAAGCAGAACATCACATCGAAGTGCAGACCTACCTTTACATGACATTACTTTACTTTGTGCATTCCTTGTGACTTGTACTCGCAGTCTATCTTTATCCGTATTTTTATCCCTCCTGTCACAACATTGTAGGATATTTCTGAGAAACTCGAATGAATCTCCCTTAGAAACGCTTACGCTCACTCAAATCGCTGCTAACCTACCTTGTAATTCCTCAATTTCCAGAAAACCAATTGACCGTAATAAGTAAAGTTTTTATAGAGCATTGTATATATTATGTACCTATATATACCTCTGCATACATAAGTAACATCATTTCTGCCCACTATTTTACATACGTAATACTCTGCCAAGAAAAGCTTTAGTTTTAAATTGCTACAAAATGTAAACGTGCAGGACGGAAAATGGAAGGCAAAGGAAGTATGCACATTACAGATTACAGTGAACTATGTATTACTATGCCTTCGCTTTTCTCTTACATCACTTCGTCTCATCGCATCGTCACTGTCTCAAAATACATTTCGGCATTCGGTGGATTACGCCAACAAAATTAAAATGAAGAGTTTCTAAGAGTCAAGTGAAGAGGCTGAAGCCAAGGCAAAAGCCAGGACCCAAAACAACACACATGCCAAGTCAAGGCAATAAAATCTTCACCTTTTACAAACGACTGTGTGCATCTGTCGAAACTTGACTTTAGCAATGCTACTGAAAAGCAAAACTGCCCAAGTAGGTATTTTTATATTTTTGACAGCGTGTATAATACAACTTATAGATTTTTAAAAAATCAGGCATGTAATTAAAATTCTATTAATCTGTATGAATTGCTATACTCAAAATTCAGATGAAGTTACCAACTATAGGCGTCGCCGTGGGAAGATTACCTGTCGTAGAAATAATCTTGGGAGCTATTGACCTATTATGATGTGAAATGCATTAAAGTAAGCTAAAAGCATGCAAACATAAAAAAAATAAGTGCCGACATACATAAAACTACACCTGCCCTATCCTGTCTGCCCTACTCTTGTCTAAGCTGGGCCTTCCTCATCTTTTTCTGGCACTAAAATCGAAACCTAGGGAACACATGTATAGGAGCCTGCACGCACAGGATGTGCTATATGTACATACATACAATGAGACAATCTAAATGTGAAAATGCTTAATAAAGAAACCTGTTGTAAAATTTAGTATGCATGTAAAATATATTGTTCAATTTTTTTTGAAAGCGTAAAAACAAAGTGACTTTCGTCGGTTAGCGTCAAAACTGTTTTTGTGTTGCAACATTTTTTACACTTTTGTTTTGCTGTGTGAAAACTGCAAAAACTGCTTTAATTCCTTCTGGTTCTTGTTTTGTTTCATTGTAACTTCAATATACTGAACCAATGGGCTTAATTTAAGTACTTACATACATGGTCCCTTGTCTTTTGGTTTTGGTATTGGAAATACCAGATCAATAAGGATACATAATAGCTAATGAGCGAGCCTATTATATTTCTTGCCGTCTTTTCTATTCGAACACAAATACTCTCTTTTAATCTGTATCTCCATTACCTGCTCATGATTGCCTAAGCATATATAATTACATATACACCTAGATTGACTCAATTTGGATTTTTAGGCTGACTAGTGAGTTTTACTACTGAAAGTAGGTAGGTACTTACTAAACGGCATGTGACTAACTTGTTGGGCTTTAAAGCTCCCTGTCTGTGCTGTGGCCACTTAAAGACGAAAAAGAAAAGCCAAACAGGATGTAGCTAATCAATACGCAATCATTTACAGAGTCAATCCACCAGTCAGCTGTGGCTAAGCTCTGGCCCTGCCTCATCCTCATGCTAAATTACAGATACATATGTATATACCATGTATGTAAGTGATTGTCAGATTTCCAATGCCGAATCCAAAGCAATCTGTAAAATCCAAAGTTTTAAAACAAGTCAAGTCAGTTTGTCGTACGATTTGTACTGTACTAACTAGTAAGCTAAGGTTACAGATAGGGAAACCCTATAGTCAGGACAATATGCATTAATAAGTACCAACTCTTGTTTTTTGCCTACTCCTTACGTGTACAGCCACTTGGTGAGGTAGATGAAGAGTAAAGAGTCGTATTACTGATCGGATTTCGACAGGTACCTTCTCATGAGACTTTCTGTGAGGTGGTACCACTAATATTAGTAAAACCGGCACTGCACTGCAGTGCGGTAACAGATTGGAAGGTAGGTAATTACTTAACGGGAGATTCTACCGAAAATCTCCTATTACCAGTACATAGTTGTATGTAAATATCCTTAAAAATTCGTTTTTAATTAATAGTTTGAATTATCAACTGCAACTGGGAAACCATGCAAAGAGTGCACTACAAAAGTGCTTGTTCTAAAAATAAACCTTTCAAAAGGGTCAAAACTAGAAGTAACATTTTCAAAAGCATTCAAACCCAGTAAATATAAGACTTTGAAAAAGGTCAAAGCAATAAACTAACATTTTCAAAAAGGTCAAAACAAGAAATTAACATTTTCAGAAAGGTCAAAGCAATAAACTAACATTTTCAAAAAGATGTAAAACAAGAAATTAACACTTTCAAAGATGTCAAAACAAGAAATTAACACTTTCAGAAAGATCAAAACAAGAAATTAACATTTTCAGAAAGGCCCAAACAAGAAATCAACATTTTCAAAAAGATGTAAAACACGAAATTTACACTTTCAAAGATGACACAATAAAAAATTAACATTTTCAGAAAGGTCCAAACAAGAAATTAAAACTTTCAAAAAGATGTAAAGCTAGATATAGTACCATTTCGAAAAGGTTACAAATAATTTACAAATTTTTAAAATTAGTCCAGAAGAATAATCGCTAATAAGGGATGCACGGTACATCCAAATAGAAACAGTGCTTAATGGCGAAGGCACAAGACGATATGCTACAGTGCGATAGGATGATGATGATGACGTTGATGACGATGACGGCCTGGCGTACCTGTTCTGACATAAAATGCTCATGAAGCATCAGAATGTGGATCCGTGGGAGAGAAATTGTCGGTCCAGTCCCACTGCACCATTCTACCACATCTTTAGCACTCTCCGGCTCTCTTCTCTGTCCGCAGAGCCATGAACACTTGTCCTTTTCCCTTATATTTGCCTTCATGACTTTCTAGACGTATTACAACCACTACGTATGTATATTATGTAACTGCATCCCTCCAGCTCCAGCCACCAGCTATCCAGAAATCAAACCAAACGGCTGAGGAGGCTACCCTCGATTATGTATGCTCATGCCCCTATCTTTCCGTCTACATGTGTTCAATTCAAGTCCTCTCTCCAAAAAAAATAAAATAAAGGATACTGTTAGGATGCCTCATGCATTTTGGTATAGCGTGGCTTAAGCAGCAAAATGACGCATTTTAAAATACATCCTCAAAGCAAAGTGACAAAAGTATATCGGTTTCAATGCAGCAGATTGCAGCTCAAAAATAGTTACTTAAAAAGCAACTTCTCCAAAAGCATAAATTGTGCGTTTTTTAGGCGCACACAAGACAATACTCTGCACCTTTTTAAAAAGAAGGATATTTTACTTCTTTAAAAAAATGTAAATAGGGCATTTTGCTACTAAATAGGAAACGCACCGTTTCAAAAAGTGTAAATATATGACATTTGCTCTTTTCAAACACATAAATTGGACATTTTGAAACTTTTCAAAAACATGTAAATTGGAGATTTTGGAGCTTTTCAAAAACATGTAATTAGACATTTTGGAGCTTTTCAAAAACATGTAAATTGAACATTTTGGAGCTTTTCAAAAACATGTTTTATCCCTCTGAGCTATTTCTATAAAAAAAAACAAAATAAAGAAGGAACATCATTTTGCTTCTTAACCCAAAACATGGGAGATATATGTACACTTGGGCATTATATAAACACATGTTGTGTGTTATGTAATCTTGTGTGAGTGGAAGAGAAGACGTGTAAGGGAATAATAATAATGGAATCATCCGGCTGCTGCTGTTACTCTCTCACTCACTGTTCTCTGGCTCTGGCAGTCCGTAATTTAAGAAAGGTACTGGACGGAGAGCACACAGCTGAGGAGAAGAACACGTTGCTCATAGTGAGATCATCTCCATACTTTCTATATCAGTGCAGTGGCTAGTGATCCTACTGCGTCTTCGAAGACGATTATCTCTACTTTTACACTGCGTTAGTAGCTCAGCTTTGAGCGCTCCTGCCTGGGGGGCTTTCCCAAGATTTTCATGAATGAAATGAAACCAGGACCCACCGACGACTACGTTCTCCGTCTGTCCCTTCTTTCTACCAAACTTACTATAAACAGACACAGACACAGAACCAGCCAACACACAGGCCTCGTACAATCTTTCACAGGAGCTCTTATCCTCAATGATGCATAATGACAGAGATAAGATACACTCAAGTATATGTAGATATGCCTATACTGCCTCGCATATAGCACATCACTGCACACTGCACTACAATAGCGAACTGATAGGCGTCAGTAGCACACATAAAAAATGAAGACATAGAAATAGATAAAGGGATCATTCCATTATTACGTCCACGGAAATATTACATTTTGCACCTTTTCGAGATGAACTTCTACGCTTTAACCTGTTCCAAACGCTAATATATCTACTTTTACAAGTTGTTTTAAAACTGTAATTTCTAGTTTTGACCTTTTCTAAACGCCCATTTCTTGTTTTGACCTTTTTGAAAGTGTTATAGTTTCTAGTTTTGCTTGTTTCTGAAAAGTGTTGATTTCTAGTTTTGACCTTTTCTAAACGCTCATTTCTTGTTTTGATCTTTTTGAAAGTGTTATAGTTTCTAGTTTTGTTTGTTTCTGTGAAAAGTGTTGATTTCTAGTTTTGAAATTTTTGAAAATGTTAGTTAACTAAATTGTACGACACGTACAAGTTTTGAAAGCAGTTCAGTTTTTGTTTGGAAATTTTTGAAAGTGTTAGTTTTACTAGTTGTATGTTTTTGAAGGTGTTGATTTCCAGTTTTGACATTTTTGAAAAAGTTAATTAACTAAAGTGTACTACACGTATAACTTATGCAAAGCCCCAAAGTCAGAACTGCTGCCTCTGTCTCCTGACAGTTTACAGTCTCCTCCGCTACTCCCCCTCCTTTCCTTTAGTTTGGGCTTTGAGTTTTTTAAATTATGTCTTATACAGCATTTTACAAGCAAAAAAAAACACAATCTCAGACCCAAAGACCCAACATCCAAGACAAGAAGAGAAAAGACAACAATTTCTATATTCTCTCTCACTTCACAGATACTCCGTCAGATTTGAGATTCAATCCAAATCCAAAAACTCCAACGGCGGTCCAACAGCAAACACTATACTGTTCCACAGAAAGGGAAGACACACACATGTGAGAAGAGTCGAATTCGAATCTCCGTCTCCATTGACAGTCTTTAACATGTACCTACATTCAAATTGCCTCATGCATCCTTCGTAGTGTAATTATACGCTTGCAAAGGATCGAGACAGAGATTTGTTGATGGCGTTGCTACGCCGTTCCTTCCAGTTCTCTTTCACAGACAAATGGTATAAAGTACCCAGCAAAGTACAATAGTGTACAGACAGTGTGCCAGCGACACTACATTATAATAAAGTCTAATAGCCGACATCTTTAAGATCAAAACACGCATTTTCCTTCCTTCCACAACAACTCATGCTTTTATGAACAGTCACTTTACATTCATAACTCTTGTAAAAATATAATAATATAAAAGTACCTTCCACTAGAGGCAGGCACTACACGATTAAAGGACGAGTTGACGAAAGTTGACGAAGCAACTCAATTCCACGCGTCGAGAAAATGAGAAAATTCAGCATTTTTCTGTCTATGTCACCGAATTCACTGAAATCATGAATGACTTTGTAAAGCTCAGCACTACAGCAAAGTTACCAGAGAACTGAGGCACACAGCAGAGTCGTGCTCTTGTAATCTCTACCATCAGTCATCAGCATTTATTTATTTATTCTATTTTCTATCAACTTGGTAAGTACCTACCTACTTGTGTCATATGTACTTCAAGCATAAAAAGCATGAAGGTACATAAGAAGGCGATTTAGAAAAAACTACAAAATAATTCAAAGTTTAAATATTTTAAATTCAATTCTGTCTTGAAGCTATTGTTTCAAGTTATAATTTAATGTAAAATGAATATTGTGGGGAGGAGATATGCTTTAAGGATCAATAATTTATAGAAGTTTTGAAATCATACTTTGCATTGTATTCGTATAACTGTTTGGACTTTTGCAACATTTTTATTTTTGAACTATTATTGTTGCGTACACTTTGCAGCAGTAAAACTAGAGCAGCCACCAACAGTACGAGTACGAGTACGATTACGATATTAGTAGACAAAGTAACTTATTGGAATGGAATGCACTTTGAACTGTGACCAGCCCCATAGTCATAAATAATACTCAACGAGAACAAGTCGAAGAAACAGAACAAAGACAGACCAAAACCAGAAGCATCCCAAGATGATTTGTCAATAAAACCTTAAAAACCAAAAACCACAAAAGAAACAAGAGAAAAAAAGAGAGGGAGTTAAGGTATAGCCATAACAATAAATTGTATAAAATAGCTACAGCTACATACGTGATTATAAAGAAAGTCCAAAAGGTCAAGTCATGTCCGTTTTTAAATCAACCTCACAGTCACAATCAGTACAGTCTTCAAGATTCTCCAAAAACTCGAAAGATTTGAAAAAAATCTATACAATATGCATTGGCCAAGCCAAGTGACTTATTCAAACACTAGCGAAAGACTGTAATAACATCTCCCTACCATCAATACTACATGTATTGCATCGTTTATTTTTGGTAAGAATTAAGAATAGAGTTGAGAATCAAATCTCGAATACGTGGCCCAAAAAAAGTAAAAAATGAAGGGATGATTTGTGTACGTACAAAAGAATTAAAGAAGAAGAATGGACTGGAAATTTATGAGATCTCTCTCTTTACGATAATACTTTTTACACTCTTCAATACCTGTGCTGCTATAATAATATATCTGTTTTGTTGAAGAGTGCAGTGCTGGCAGTAGTTGGGATAAAGCAGCAGGGATTCACATTATTATCCACAATACACTTTCACATGTAACGACCGACTCGTAGACATGAAATATACTTATTCTTATTATTACCATTATGATTACATACCTATTAGGATTACGACTGCGATGAAAAGGACACTGTCGAGTAACAATAAGTACCCATCTACGAGCCTATCTTACTATACGAATCATGATTACACCATAGTAACCATAGTAACTAAATTCATTGCTATATGCCTGCCTATATTTTATATTTACATTATTCCTTCATGTGACCCTTTCGTCTCTCGTCCTTCGTGACAAAGACCATCGCACTGAAGGCTCCAAATAAAAAATGAGAGACAAATTTCATATTGCTTTTCAATCCTCCCATCATCTCACGTCCCGCCCGCATCTTTTTTTCCTTAAAGGTTACAGTACTTTTTTAAATTCATAGCCACCCACATTTGCTATGCCCATATACCGTATAAATCGTACAAGTGTTGTAAGTATTCTTGTCTTCGCTACCATTACGTGTACGGGGTTTTTGAAACCTGTAAAACGTTGTTTAGTCGTACATTAAATTCAATTTCAAATTTTAATTCAAAAACTAGCGCTCTCACAATTATTTTTTAAAGGACGTAAAATCGCTACTAATACAGGCCCACATTTCGAATTAGTTATAAATGTCATAGAAATGACTTTTTCGAAATGTGGATTTTAGGTAAATCTATATTTGCATTTTTTGAAAAGGTTTACTTAACCTTTTCAAAACGGTACTATTTCTAGTTTTATATCTTTTTGAAAGTGTTAAATTTCTTGTTTTGCATATTTTTGAAACTGTTAATTTCTAATTTTGACCTTTTTGAAAGTCTTAGTTGCTGGTTTTGAGTGCTTTTGAAAATTTTAATTTCTTGTTGTACAAGCGCATCTCTCTTTGAAAGGGCTAAATTCCGTGTTTTACATCTTTTTGAAAGTGCTAATTCCTTGTTTTGACCTTTCTGAAAGTGTTAATTTCAAATTTTGATCTTTTTGAAAGTCTTTGTTGCTGGTTTTTGAGTGCTTTTGAAAATGTTATTTTTAGTTTTGACCATTTTGAAAAATAAATTTCTAGGAAAAAGTACTTTTGTAAAGGATTGTTTTCCTATGATTTCCCAGTTGCGAATAGCTTAATACTGTATTTTTTACATAAACTTTTTCAAAACTTGAACATTATTATCATTTTTGCCTTTTTTCAAGAGCAGGGAATGAATTGTCGGTGCCCATATACTTCTATATTACATGAACCGAATCACACACACACAATGAATCTTATGTACTGGTAATGTAAGGTAAGAAGGTGCCTACAACTCTGCTGTGCTGTGCTATCGTAATGATGAAAGAAAGGACCTTGAGATCAAGTGTGGGAAACGGACTGCTACGAGTCCACACACACTCTCCCTCCCCATTCAAGATTCTCTCCATGACTATACATAATCTGACTATAGAGCATAGCTATACTCCTACACCTATAATAAAATATTATAGATACATCTATAATTATTGTTACACACAGACACACAGAGATGAAAGGCCTGGACAAATTTTCGGTTGTAGAAAGCAAGTAGTGGGACCTAGGCAACAACAACGCCACCACGTTCACTACCCTCATTGAAGAAAAAAAATCCATCAAATTGCCCTGATACGGGGGAGGCAAAATTCTTATTATCTATCCCTCAAAATCTTCAACTCACATTTTTTTTTATTTTACAAAAGATGTGACGAGTAGCGAAGGGGCAGTAGCGGCCCTTATCAATATCAAATTTGAATTAAAAAGCAAAAAAAACTTCTAGAATCCAGACTCTTTATCCTTTTCCCTGGTTGTTTGGCCCTGACTCACTCTAAAGCCCAATTATGCATGCATTACATCTGATCCTTAATATTCCTAAAATAGACGAAGGGAGATGGATGGATGGATAGACAAGACAAGGGGGTATGGCATGGTTTAATGAGTACATAATTTGTTTTTGTCTCATCCTAAAATTCGTGCCTTTCTACAACACCACGTTAGTCGGAGGATATGGGTCTACAGATTATACTGAGAAGAAGAATACAATATAAAAACTAAAATACTTTCCAAAGATGCTTCACAAAACTACTCAGACAATAAATGGTTCTTCCTTTTTTAGTACAGTAAGACATTTCTCAATCTTTTACGGCGGTGAGATAAAACACAGATTACAGAAATCAATTTTGACTTGGTTTAAGTATACCTATACGTAATCTACCGTTTTATAAAATGATTATTAACGAAAAATATTTTTAATTTGTAGTTCTTATAGAGTAAGTTCCTACTAGGGCATTTCATTTATTACTCCTTTATGAATGTGTAAGTACCGCCAACCAATTAATGCAGCCATCATCATCTATTCTACAAATGACTTCAAGAAATATCAGGTTCATAATAATTGCGATGTGATTTCAATTTCGCTTTCAAGAAAATCGCGGGGATGCAACACCGATTTTTATTGCTCTTCCGTATGTAGTACGTGTTTTATTTTTATGGCTTTAGCAAAAAAAACTGGAAGAAAACAAGGCCACTACTGATTACTGTGATACAAGTACCTTCCTGGGTACGGGTACAAACAAAACATGATCTCAAGTTGATCGAATCTACAAGATGCTGACAATGTTGCGTTGATGTTCCCAATAAAATGAAAATGATGTAAGCTCAATTGTAAATTGTAATAAGGAAGATTTTATAAGAAAATTATTGTCCAGCCACACTCCTTGGTCGCATAGGAGAGTGATTGTAATGTTGTTACAACCTTTTATTGACTAGAACTTCAAGTATCTTTACCACCACACCGCCCATACAATTAATTTGTAAGTCGCACCTCATCTTAATCGTAATTACACCAAGAAGCACCAGAATATTCAAAACCGGTTTAGACTACCGTCGACGGTTACTACACATTATGTAATCTATTACAATACAATGTTTTATTTAAGCTCGAGCTGTCGATACTGCTGTCACGGTCCCTACAGAACTACTCTGTTCTTTAACAAGAACAACACCTGGCATCTTCATCATCACAGAGCTGATGATGGCGTGCTAAAAGTATATTAAGCCTTAGCAACAAAAGTCCATTCAATCCAATGCAATAAGTACTTCCTAGGTACGGTACCTAGTTAGTCACACTAACTACGCTACAAACACCGAAATAAGAATCAATCCATCAACGACAGAGAAAGTAATCAGAAGACAAAAAAATAATTTTTGAAAAGAATGCTTTGAAAACGTGTTTATTTTACAATAAACTTGTTCAAAAAGGTCAAAAACTAGTAATTAACACTTTTAAAAAAGGTTACAACAAGAAATTGGCGCTTTCAGAAGTGTCCAAACTAATAATTTGAACTTTTTTAAAAAGGTCAAAACTAGTCATTAACACTTCACTGTTAAAAAGGAATACAACAAGAAATTGGCGTTTTCAAAAACGTCAAAAGTAGTACATAATTTACACGTTTTCTAAAGGTCAAAACAAAAAAGTAGCATTTTCAGAAACGTCAAAACTAATAATTTACACTTTTTAAAAAGGTCACAACAAGAAATGAGCGTTTTCAGAAGTGTCCAAACTAATAATTTGAACTTTTTTAAAAAGGTCAAAACTAGTCATTAACACTGCACTGTTAAAAAGGGATACAACAAGAAATTGGCGTTTTCAAAAACGTCAAAAGCAGTACATAATTTACACTTTTTCTAAAGGTCAAAACAAGAAAGTAGCATTTTGAGAAACGTCAAAACTAATAATGTACACTTTTTAAAAAGGTCACAACAAGAAATGAGCGTTTTCAAAGTTGTAATACTGGATACATTAACGTTTCAAAAAAAATGAATTTAGAACCAAGTTCCACCCATAACTCTTCAATGACTGAGTTATTTGCAGCTCAAAAAAACTTCATTTTCATTTCATCATAATTACAAGAAGTGTTGAACATAATAGCGACATACTAAAAAGTGCCGCAACAGAACTTAAGTACGGTTACTATGCATAATTACCTAGCAACACTACCAACCCACAAATTTGTGCACATTTATTTCCCTTCCTTTCATTCTTTCTCGGACTCTTCTGTAGGTCTGTAGCACAATCACGTCACACAAAAGTCGTGAAATGGAATAGGTAACAAAATAAATATAACCTACAGCCCAGAGCTACAGAGCTGGATGCTATGGAGTGAAACAGAATGGAATTCTTGAGCGTGAAGTGAAACCAAAACCAAAACCAAAACCAAAACGACACTGCACTGCACTGCAATGCACTGAGCTCACTCTCAGAGCCAAAGCCAAGGTAAATAGAAGACCAGCTACATAGATGGACGTGTAAAGAGTCGAGAAAGAGATGCAGATCAGGTAGCAGAGAACACATTATTATACCATAATAAATAAATGAAGAGTGAGCCAGTGAAAAAGGAGCCCACATGTCTTGGGGTAAATGATTCAAAACGGGAAAGAATTAAAGAATGCATGAAATATTTACTTTACACCCTGCAACTGACTAGCTTTTACTACCTTACATAATAATTTGCATTGTTAGTCAAGGTGTCATGTATACTGGACTGATGGAGCCATATTCTGTATCTTTTCTACCTACCACAAATAATATACGAAAAAAAATAAGAAATAGGAAACATAGGGAATAACAATAACCTATCTCAGCAAGCCCACTCATGAATACAGATATTATGTCGTGTCATGTCATTTCATTACCCTTTACCTATGTTATTACGATGCACTAACATTTACATACATCACATTTACATACATGCAAGACAGAGCATAATTTACACATAACTTTTTGTGAGGCAGTCAGCCGGCTAACGTGGGCCCTGTCCTGCAGTGCAGCGGCTCAAGTAATAATAATCTTTCACTTTGAACACGTCAAAACAGCGTGAATGATTTTTCTACCACACTCAGTCGGATTAAAACATCAAAAAAAAGTAAACAGTGTTCTATCTCAAAGAACAATCTTAATCCGTCTCACAGAAATCAAAAGATGAGTTAATTAAGACAAAATTATTTTAACCTTTTCGAAACGGTAATATATTTTGTTTTAAATGTTTTTGAAAACGGTTATTTCTAGTTTTTTTGACCTTTTAAAAGTGCCATTTACTAGTTTAGACTGTTTTAAAAAAATATCATTTAGTAGTTTGATTGCTTTGAAAAAGTGCTATTTAGTAGTTTTGAGCGTTTTTAAAAAGTGCTATTTAGTAGTTTTGAGCGTTTTTAAAAAGTGCTATTTAGTAGTTTTGAGCGTTTTGGAAAAGTGTGATTTACTAGTTTTGACCGTTTTGAAAAAGTGTTATTTACTAGCTTGGACCGTTTTGAAAAAGTGTTATTTACTAGTTTTGACCGTTTTGAAAAAGTGTTATTTACTAGTTTTGACTGTTTTGAAAAAGTGTTATTTACTAGTTTTGAGCGGTTTGGAAAAGTGTCATTTATTAGTTTTGACCATTTTTAAAGTGTTATTTACTAGTATTGAGCGTTTTGAAAGAGTACATTTATGGAATTAAACACTTTTGTAAAGCATTCTTTGCACGGTTCCCCAGTTCCGAATAGGTTAAACTCATTAAATTTCCCATTAACAAGGCGATTGTGCTGAAATTCAAAAAAATCCAAAGTAGAATCAAAATGTGAGTGAATGCTTATTAGTTTCAAACTCTTATCTAAGTTAGTCACTAACGATTTAGATACGCAAAAATAAAAGAATCATTTATTATGCCGTAAACGTCACGTCATCCCTCAATCATTCCAATGACCATTCACTTTCATTGAGAAAATTGAAAATACACAACTTAAATTGATTAGGTATTACATACACTGGTCAAGCGAAGAATGTTGTGAGAGATGAGGATTGACAAAATTGAAGTAAAACTTTTGTACACTTGTATCTCTGTAGATCTGTAGGATATACATATATTAGAACTTTCAATTGTTTATCCTAATTGACTTCATCCTTATTATGATTTGAAACTGTGTGACTAGTCACTAGGCATACAATTCCCAAGAATAAAGACAACCACTCACTCACGACAGATCGTCACAGTCGTCATCGTCACTTTACAATTTATTATAGATTTTTTTTCCCGTCCCAAAATGACAAATAGAACAAAGGCTTACTATTGTTTCCAGAAATTATTCATCCAATTAAATTATTTTTAACACACACACATAGTAAAGTTACTCATTCAAAACTCCTTACGTCTGACGTGAATCCCAGCCTTGACCCCATATCTTCGGAGAAGTAATCCAAAAAAAAAAACTCGTAGAAGAAACTTAATACAGGAATAACAAACACTCAGTAGTTCATCTACAGAAAAATCATTCTGATTCTGTATCAATAGACCGAGTCATAATAGTCACTGGCTCAAATTATTCCAATAATTACAAAAAAAAATTAAAACTGAAAACTGAAACTGCACAAACAAGATAATAAATTAATATGAAAAACTGTAAAATAAATTATAAACCTACTTATTACTATTATTATTGTTAGAGATATATAATATTAGAATTAAAAGTGAGTTCGTTCTTTTGAAACCCAGCAAGTGGGTGGTGGTGATGAGCCGAGAGTGAAATTAATGATTGACTATTATTTAACTGTCTGAGCAAACAATTTAAGAGCAAAAATGCAAGAAAAAAAAGACTTGAGTATGAATTGAAAGAACAATAAAATCAATTGATGATAGTTAATTTTCAATTAATGATGAGAGGGCTGGATTTTACTAGAACAAGAATATAGAACGTGAGTGAACGATGAGGCAGGGACGAAGCTGGGGTGAAAGAAAAATAATTCACAGTACAAAAATATCTATAACTGCATACCTCTGCTCTGTCTACGATTCTTGATGCTATAGGCATGCATATGCCTATAGCTATGTAGATACTCTTATATATACAGTATAGCCATTAAATTGAAACTGAAATTGAAATTGGAACGTGTAAGCAATTTTTATTGGATTGGAATTGCACTGAATCGGACAATTAATAAGGAGTACAGTCCAAATAGTGGAGTTCAGTTTACACAAGTATAATTACCCCTCCAAGTATGTATCTTTGTCCATAGTGGGCTTGCAATAGTAAAGTACACGTCGAGAGAGCATAAATCCCATATAAATTATCCTAATCATCACATCACTCCTTCTACTAATCATTCTCGATGAAGATTAATTGCATTTTACAAGCTCGGCAGAGCTCAGCTTTCATTCTTTAGCTTTAGTTTAGACGTGGGTACACTACTATTACTTTTATTCTGGGGTTACGTACCTTCTACGATTACACGTTTAGTCATATGATTGATATTTATTAAGAATCGTTATACTGACTAGTCAATGTCCAATTCTAATTCCAATGCAATGCAATGCAATGCTCAATGTTCATGAACCGAGCTGTGATTAGCAATTGACAGCTTATTACTAGTTTTGTGAGTGTGTGCTGGCGATACAGCTAATGGATGATGCTTGGTGGTCTAGAAAAATAATCGTAAGAATAAAATAAAATAAATAGCTACTCTGAAAAAATGAAGTCTTGCGTCGAGCCTTCGTCAATATCGGGTCACAGAATATGGCTTTTGAACTATGGGCCTTGCAAATACATGTCAAGCCAAAGAGTTCAAAAAAGTATGGCTACATAACATGCTTTATAATACATTTCCATGACGTAATAATTGACAGGCTCATTGTACAAAAGGCCTTAGAAGTAGTTGAGCATGTGACAATGCACGTTGTCACTACTGTCAGCAAGTTGAGCATGAAATAGATTTGCGTTTCCTGTCCATCCTCCACACATTGCCCTGATCACATTCTTTTGTTTTAAATTAGCTCTATAGCCTCTATAGATATATTATAGCTATATAGCAGTAGTACAAACTAAGAACTAAGAATTATGAATTATGACAGGCAAACAAACAAATTAACCATCGAGTCACATACTTTGAATTTATTAGCTCAGGTCAATCTAATTTACGGCCATGCAAGGCACAACTTTTCCATTCAGTTCCATAATGCTCGGCTTAATTGGATGGCTTTTACTTAAACTATCAGATGTGTCTGTATACGCTGCGATTGCTATAAATTGGTGGTATGCCTCATGCCAAGGATGTATTTATAAAAATAATGCAAAATTAATTAGGTAGGTACTTACCTAATGAGCTGGAGCTTTCAGGGTCGGATAGATCCGACAAGGATGGAACTTTCTGGATGGAGCATGGTCCCCGTGGTAGCTTTTGATTCGGATTAAGATTCAAATCTTGAAGTCCGGATCTTCCCCCTGAAGGACGGCCTTGACCTGGACGGTGACTGTTACTGGGGCTCACAAATTCCTCGTCACTAGTATTCTCCTGCTTAACTCTGGGTCCACCCATTGACCCATCATGACACAGAGCTGGGACCCCTTGACCCTGGCCCTGAGATGATGACGTTGACGAGGAAACTTGCAAGGGACACATGTTCGTCGTCGGCGGTGAGCTCTCCGTTCCATTTGCCATCGGCGGCAAATTTTTTGTGGGTGACGCTAACTGGAAACGTGTCACCTGATGGGAGAAAAAAAATAAACGAAAAAAAAATTAATATTTGACGGCATTCAGGTAAGCCCCTACAATTTAAAAGGTTCTAAAATACGCCGTTAACTACTCAGTTGTGTGTCCACGACCATGTTTAATATCGTCGGTGAAGAAACATTGTGGGGTTAAGCCAATCAATAATAGTATTATAACAATGCTTTTTACGCCACAATGCATCTTGACCGACGATAGACGGGGTTTCGAGACAACAGGTGGATTATGGACTCGAAAATAATGGACACAATAGAATTGGGAATTATGACACTGGGGCTGGTAATTGGTAGTGAAATGTGTACAAGTTTAAGCGACAAGGTAGAACCTATAAATGTGCAGACTGCGTGTCTACTATATAGCTATATATATATCTATAGGTATTTGTATACACACGCCGCCGCTGTTGTTGCCGTCGTTAATATGATCTCAACCACTTGCCATTCACCAGTCACAATAGCTTCACAAGATGCTGGATTTTTAGTTTTATTTTAAAGTGGAAGAAACCATGTGAACACACAGAGACGCCAAAGACTCAAAGAATGAATGAAAACTGGGAGAGAACAGGTGTTAAACGTAGAATACGAATTACAGATACGAATATGGTTTTTTTCCCTTTCATCAGCCCGCCTCTGCTTCCCACAACCTTGCAATTCTTATTCCTTCCGTCATACAATAACAAAAGAAAAGCAGGCGTAAAATATTAGTAACCTAGTGCCTATAGGCTTAGGTCCGTCACTGTAAATCAATATATTATGTACTGAAAGGTACATTGTACATTTTTAAAAATACTAATAACTACCATTTTAAAACATTTTTTGATAATCGTAAAATTCAATTTTTATATATATATTTGTACTTGCAATTTTGAGTTAACCTCTTCCATTGCTTTTTTCCAAAGAACACATTTTACGCCGCGTTAGCCCAACCATTTTTTAAACTAGCAAAAAGGGAACCCCCCAAAAATAAAAAGCGTCAGCGTCACTAAAACGTTGAAAGTTGTAATCAACACAGCTGCTGTTAAAGATTTCGGGGTTTCCCACGTTCACTACTAGTATTTACAGTTACAGTTTTTTTTTTCAATTAACTTTCAATGACTAATACAAAAAAAACCAAAACTATTATTGTATTGTGTGGTACATAAATTTTTATGAGAACATTAACTTTTTTTACTGGGTTATATAGTAGCAATAGAAAATAGAAATGGAAATATAATTCTGTTGAAAAGCTCAATAGCTCAATGGCAGTGATAATTTAGTAAGTAATAAAGAGTAACAATAAATAAATTTGATCTGAATCTCAAACTTATGTAATAATTTCTTTTATGAGACGGCAAAATATCTTTTACAGACGAACACACAAGCAAAAGGGCTTCTACCTAGTTCTTGATTAATATGTAGGTACTTAGTTAATAGCGCATTGAAAGTTAGCATCAAAAAGCTGATGACAGAAAACAAGGTAATTACGAGTACCTACTATACAATACACATATTTTGCTTGATTTTGTTTTAATTTCCTTTACGGCCCCCAACGAAGATTTATATTTTTATTAGTAAGTATGGCTCATAAAAAGTCTGTAAAATAAATGCGTTTTTAAACGCATAACAATAAAATATTAAAGACATTCTATGAAATTTCTCGTATTACACAATAATTCTTGTGTTTTAATAAAATCGTTATTCGTTTTTACTAAAAAGTATACCTATCTTAAAGAATTTGTAAGCGAAAAATTGGGTATAAAAATAGGTCCTTTAGAAGTCAAAATATTTAAATAATTACGTATCCCCTCGTTTACCCTTGGGCCTTGGATACTAATTTTTCATGGAAATGTCAAAGGCGGCTTTCTATAAAGAGATTTCGATTTCCTTTAAAAAGATCTTACAAAATCGCACAAGTGCTTACAAGTACTGCTGTAGTATTCCTATTAATCTTATTAAGAATACATTATGAACATACTACGCTCCACGCTGCAATTGACGGCAGGCTTCTATTTAATAAGCTGGAATACTTATATTATTTGTATGCACAATTATATCCAAAAACTGATCATGGCTTGTAAAGTAAATATGAGTAGTAAATAGATTTGCGCTGCGTCTCCCATTATCCCTCGCCGAAGCGAAGCTGAGAACGACAAGCCAAAAGCCAAAAGATTTGTAAGGTTTATTTGGAGCCAGAACCATAACCAGAACCAGCCTTTCTTGGGTAAATATTTAACAACTTTTATATTTAATATTATTTGCCAAGGTTAATCTTTTCACCCTTTGCCATTTCTGTCATGTACTACGTCTCCAAACATCAAAGCATCAAAGACGGCAAAATGTAACCACACGCACAGATATATACACACAGTCGGCTTAAAAGGGAGCGACAGCAGCACAACGCAACGCAATACTTCAGATATATGTATGTATATAGCATTCAATTAACGTCGAAATTAAACTGAACGTGTGTGACTTTGTGAAAGCCAAAACTTTAAAACACAAATAGCTACTTAGATATGTACGTACAACTTAAGCAATTATGCAATAATAATTACTGATATTTCTGAACTTCAAGTTTACCATTTCAGTCTATTTCTAACATCTTGTACTTAATTAGGTAATGGATTGATTGCACAAACAAACAGACACACTCAACACTAAACTTCCCACGACGGTCACATCACACACACTTTTGCAAAACTTGAATTTTTTATCGAATGTAAGTTCAATGACACTAATAGGATCCGCAAAAGCATTCAAATGTATTTAGAATTTAGATTTTTAGGTAACACACTATTTTTATTAACTGATTTGTATTATACTCTTTAAACTGCTACAAAGTGACCAACTTTTTACCTAACCGACTTGAATAAACATCAAACATTGACACATCACTGAGAGTGAGTAGAAGCGTCGCTATTATAAAAGACGGACTAATAATTCATAGATAGATACTTTAGAATCAAAGTTTAAAAGTGAACTGAAAGGCATTCCATGGAGGGATTTGAATTTAAATTTGAAGATGACAGCAGGTTGTATCTTTCCATTTCCTACAATTTTCCGCTAACAAATGTACAACAGACAGAACAGAGAAGCCTCGTCAAGCAAGTCAAGTCATGTCAGATTTAGTCTCGGATACTGTTCTGTATAGCGAAAGCGACGTTGATGCTATGAAGATGATGATCTGATGATTCGTGAATGAACCTACCTATGTAGGTATATATACATAGGTATGTATGCTAAACCGACGGAGGCTTCTACTATGTCTGATATTATTAAAAAATTCTTGTAGAGTTTAGTTAAAGTAAAGCTAGGTACCTATACACATTTCACGCAAATTACATACATACATCGGAGACAGAATTAGAATTTTGATTTGAATTCTGATTTTGATTTCATTCAGAACCAATATACAAGAAGTCAATTGAATTATACGCTTCAAGTCAAGAAATGCATTCTCACTCACATTTTTTCACCTTATGTCAACGAGGATGAACGACAGAAATTTTCTCCCCTATTTTTCTATCGAAAACTCAAATCAGTAGGTACATACACACACAATTTAAAGCTAAACAACAAATTATAGTCTGCAGAATGTGTCCAAGGTTTGACAATAGGCAGATGACGAGCTTCATTTTATACGATCCAAAGATCCAATGTTTTTACACAGAGTCAGTACAGGTATTTTTTTGTACTTTTTTTAGCCTACAAAGTTTTGGTTGTAGGATTAGAGCATACGAGCTAAAATATTAAAGAAAACCTCAAATCCCCGCGCCCGCCTATAAAACCAGTACCGGGTTTTACTCTTATCATAAATTATACATTGTCGTAATTATATAGCTTTGGCTACATCATAAAATGTGGTAAAAGATGCATGTACTTGATTTGCAGCTGTTTTTCCTTCTGGGTTTAAGTTGGTGGCATTTCGGTTTCGGTTTTTTTGTAAAAGGGCAAGAGAAAGTAAAAAACAAAAAAAAAGGAAAAGAAATCTACGTCTTTTGGTCTAACAAAATTAATATTTAATAAGGGCAAACAAAACTCACTTACAGGTTAACCACTTTACACAGGTATTACAGAGATGTATGTATTAGCTGTGACCCTTGAGCAATAAACGAATTTTCGAATTTCCTCCTTTCCTAATTTCCCGTTTTTGCTCAAACTTTTACGAAGGTATGAATAAGTTAATAGCTTTCCGTCTCCAACTATTTAACGTTAACTTCTTTGAGTAAACAAAATCACCAGCTCTACTTTTATGAATTTCCGATGAATTCCTTAAACTTTACATAGGTAGGTAAAGTTCCTATGTAGTAATCATAGAGCTGTTGACACAAACCAGAGAGCTCCGGCTCCGAGTAATTTCAACAATTTCACTGAATATCATGGACTTTTTTCCATGATTGCTTATCTGATTATTGAATCTTGAAATTGTAACAGAAATGAATACCGAAAAATCATATATATAAATAATTGTATTGAGATTCAATTTAGGTTGCCTTCTTCAAGATAAATATTCGACTATTTCGAACTAAAAGGGAATATAACTCAATATCCTTTTCATCCAGGTACAATAAATGTACATACGCTTTCGTGCATCAAACTAAGGTGTGCAAGAATCTTTTAATAGTACACACGATTCTACAATCCACAGGGTTTTAACAGTAAAAATTCTCACTTTCTCTTAGAACATTTTGCACTTTAGCCAGCTATATAGCTAGGCTTTTACTGATATACCTTATGAAGCACATTCTATATTCTACTTCAGATCAGAATCTGAGTCTGTCTCTGTCTGTATTCCTAATTTGTAATCAGAAAACCTATTATGCTCCTTGAGAGTGAAAATGATTGTAAGGCTTCCCAATTTCCGCAAATAAATCACTTTTTTTAGTTAAACTACATAACTGCGCGTGTGTCTACGCGATTCCTATCACTATACTAGAATTATTACTGCTTAAGTATGTACCTAGCTGAACAACGCGGATTAAACATTGTTCAAGAATCTTGACGAAATTATTGTGTTACAACAAGTATTCAACAGAAAAACAAAATTACCTACAGTGTAACATAAGATTCTATATCCAGACTCAACACTACGTGAAGCAATATAGTAAATATGTAGTAAATAAAAATTGCGCTGCGCTGTAGATTTAATTTGTAAGCAGTGGATATGGTTATAAATAAAAATAAAATAAACTGAATGTAACTGTAATTACTACCAGCCAGTCGTCCTGTCGTCATTCTTGTTTGTAAATTTCTAATGTACACATTTGTACTGACTTAAGGCTTATTGACAGTGAGCATGGCATGGGATGGAAAACCCCACCCACACATGAGTAACTTAATAATATTATAAAGACTCCACCGACTTCGACTGCACTGCACTGAACCCACGGACCGACCTGAAATCACGGAAATAAAAAAGCCGACAAGCAGAGTCAGCTTCATTAAATCCTTAAACCTCTTTCGTCTCGCCCATAAAAATCATCCAATAAAATGTGCACAGTGCAGTGCAGTGCAGAGAGTGACAGTCTCCTCGTCTGTCCCGGCCCTTCATCAACCCCTACATAGTCGCCCCAGCCTCGAAACTACTTGAGTAACGACACACACAGGCACCCACAAGAAACACTTAATGCCCGCACAGTCCTTATGCAATACAACATTGCAATTGCAACACAAGTAGCATAGGCTCCTTACACACTTCGGTGATTCACTGTAGCCTAGAAAGGGTCAAAATGGTCTATCTACATGCTTTTTAAAAGGTTCGTCGCAACTGAATGTTCTATTTACATACATACACTTTTAAAAGTTACAAAATGTTCTTTGTACGAGTTATTTAACCTCTTAGGAACTGGAAATCCATGGAAAGAATACTTTACAAAATTGCTTAATTCTTTTTCAAAACGGTTAAATCTAGTAAACAACACTTTTTCAAAACGGTCAAAACTAGAAAATAACACTTTTTCAAAACGGTTAAAACTAGAAAATAACACTTTTTCAAAACTGTCAAAACGAGTAAATAACACGTTTTCAAAACGGTCAATACTAGTGAATAACACTTTCAAAAGGTCAAAAAACTAGAAATTGCCGTTTTCAAAATGGTCAAAACTAGAAATTACCATTTTCCAAAGCATTCAAAACTAAGTTTACTACAGTTTTGAAAAGGTTAAAAGTTGCAAAATGTTCTATTTACAGGTTTTTTAAAGGATGCAAAATGTTCTATTTACAAGTTTTTCAAAATATGCAAATTGTTCTATTTACAAGTTTTTTAAAAGAAGCAAAATGCTTTATTTACAAGTTTTAAAGATGCAAAACCTTCTATGAACTACCCGATTGGAAAAGGTGTGTCAGATCTCCGAAGTTGGTTGAGAACTGTGTCTTAAGCCAGGATACTTCCATCGGCTTAAAACATGTTTTTCAAATTTCGATCCGCACTACTGTGTATTTTGCGTCATAAATTGTAAGCCAGAAAACGCAGGGAGGTACTGTACACATGTATGGAGTTAGACATTACTTTTTGCATCTCCAATGATTTTGTATCTTCATAAAGACGTGCATAATAGCATTATCCTAGTGCACACACTGCATACCGCTGCCAGCCTATAGTTTGAGAAAGAGATTTTCATCTCTTCTGTCATCTGCCTAACACGATGCGAGGTGGATGACGATGACGATAGGAATTACGCGAAAGGAAAGGGAGGAAGGAGAGCCAAAAGAAGACCCACAGACGGAGGACGACAAGCAGGGAGGAAAGTCATAACATCACATAATAATCATAATAATAATAATAATAATAATAATGCCACCATGCTCGCTCCAATCCTACTCCCAGTCGTATTATTAACCTCTCCACATGTAACACTAGAATCTTGAAATTACTACGAACGATAAGTGGCGTCACACATACACACATCTATAGCACGACCAAATGTGACAAACACATTTAACCTCGGTTTCTAAATTCTTGTATTCTCATCCATAGCCATCTGCAGCCATGGAGGTACCTACCCATCCCCAACATAAAATGTTAACAGCTACATAATATGGAGGTACCTAGCTCCGTCAAAGTCACAGTCAATTCTGCACTACGCTTAAACAGAAATTAACTGCAAAGTGCCAATAGAAGGGGCCTTGCAATTATGACCTGAGAAACAAGTTTTAACCTTTTCGAAACAGCAATATGTTTAGTTGTACACCTTTTCGAAAACGTTGATTTCTAGTTTTTTGACCTTTTCGAAAGTTTTAATATCCAGTTTTATACCTTTTTGAAAACACTGATTTCTAGTTTTACACCTTTTCTTTTTGAAAACGTTGATTTTTTGTTTTCCTTTTTTTGAAAACGTTGATTTCTAGTTTTACAACCTTTTTGAAAACGTTGATTTCTAGTTTTGACCTTTTTGAAAGTGCTAATATCCAGTTTAGCACCTTTTTGAAAATGACAAACTTTAGTTTTGACCTTTTTTAAAGTGTTTATATCACGTTTTGCACCTTTTTGAAAAGGTTCACGTCTAGTTTTAACCCTTTTGAAAGTGTTTATATCCAGTTCAGCACCTTTTTGAAAATGTTAATTTCTAGTTTTGACCTTGCTGAAAATGTTAATTTATAGGATAAACAGTAAATAAATTCATAGTTCGCCAGTTCCGAAGAATTTAATTAGATCTTGTTTAGCTTTTCTTTGAAATGTGTACTTATATAGCTTATGACGCCATGTTATATGCATGGCCCCCAGTGCCATGCCTTGCCAACACTTTAGTAAAAGCCACAAAGAGAAAGATTAACAAGTAGGTAGTATAGAAAGCTTGTAATTGAAAATAAAGCTAAAATACAAAACCTATATACCTAGTAGTACCTACTCAAGAATATCGTAAATCTAGATTCCAATTCTAAAATCTTCCCCTGGAGAAACATAAATGTAATAATAATAATAATAATTGTAGCTGCACTGCACCATTGCACTATTGCTTGCTAACACATGTATGTAAACACCTACAAACTGTTAAAGGACGGAATTATCCATTTTAAAAATTAAAATATACTCTCATCTCCTACATCTACTTGTTTTTAACCTTGTAAAACAAATCAAAACCTTAAAATCTTTAAATCAAATCAGATTTAATCTACAAATTCTACAGACACATGTACATACATACCAGCTAATACAATTTCACAGTACCACAAACAAACCAAAAGTAAAGCGGTTTGGCTCCAGACGGTCGCTGGGACCCGGTTGATTGTAACGTGAAATCCTTTTTTAATGCCTGCATGTACCCAGCAAGTAAATGTATATCGACAACTGTCAAGATTCCCCTCAATGCCATGCTAAAAGCCAAGTCAAATAAGTCAAAATCCAGTCAACGCCAAAAGAGGCAAATGAAGGGAAGTGAAGTGGAGTTGTGAAGGCAACCTTAGAGATTAACCCTCAAACTTTTCTTGTCAACTACAACATATGTATTCCGTATGTATTTCTAATCTCCACTCGCTCTTCTGTCATCTGTCACACTCCTACAATTTTTGATTCTAAAAATACAATGTAGGTCCACACAGTGGCAGAGCCATGTTACAGCTCATAGACGCACGTGTTCATTTTTGCTTTTAATGCACAAACAACACTTTGGGATACATAATTAGATGCTACTGTAACGACCACCCCAATGCCAATGAAATTGTTCCAATTAAAACCTTATATTTGTTCATCAATCATCAATTACATAAATTAGATGTACAGGGTCTGGATCGAGTTGGAAGGAGCATTAGCATCAGGAATAGGAAATGTGAAAGTACCTATCAAAATTTATATTTGAACTTCCAACTTCCGTTCCATGGCAGCATTTTTTTTATTTGAATGTATATGTACATACATTAACCTGTTCGAAGCTGGGAAAAGGGTCAAAACTAGTAAATAACACTTTTTCAAAACGGTCAAAACTAGTAAATAATACTTTTTCAAAACGGTCAAAACTA
>JAQFZC010001366.1:0-31065 GCA_034695205.1 Dicyrtoma fusca
GTATGTCAATAAAAAGAACCCCACAGAAGGTAATGAAGCATTAAGCTTGATTTTTATTGTATGTATGCCAAGTTTAGCTGCATTTTAACATATATATGACAATTTTGTTTATTCTAGCATACATTTTATTACTATTTAATTAGCTACCACAATAATCGAGGTGGTAGCTCTCAACGATACGACTAAACGCTCTTCTGAACAGCAAGGAAATTGCCAAGTAAATAAAATGAATGGTAGCATAAAAACAGTAATTACACGAACAAACAGTTTGGGATTTTAATCTTTAATGCTAGTTACATAACTAAGTACTTAACTATATACCGTACATTAATTTTTAATTCCATCACTAGTGAATATTTAATTAGAGACTTTAGGTTTAGGTGTAACGTTGAGTTGATACATTTTTAGCATAACCGAAACGAATTAAAATGACAATAAAACGAAGCTGTAAAACTTAACCTCGTACACAAGCAATCAATTTGGGTAAGTTAAGATTGTAATTTCTATCATCTTGTTTTCAAATAGATTAAGGTATAATCACACAAGCATTTAACTCTGCATTTCGCTCAAATTAAGCTATTTAGATAGGCTGCCATATGATTATGGATTTGCAGACATAATATCCCACGACATTAGTGTAGGACACCACCATTTTCTCAAGCACGAAGGAAGCAAAAAGGCATGAAATCCTACGAACCTCACGTTGATACAGTAAAAAGCAATTTACCTAAATGTTTTACTTTGTCTGGGGATATTATCTCCGGATCCCATTACGACGGCGTATTGGTAGATTTCAAAACGACGAAATGACTGCATAAAATTCTACTGATTAAATTCATCTGCACTGGACAATGCAAAATGCTCGTACAAATTTAAATCTAAACCAGATTCTTAGTTCAAAATTACAAACTGTTTTGTAAAAAGAGGCACTTTAACCTTCTTTTACAATCAAAGACAATTTTCGCATACACAGCCTCTACTACCGTACTGAATATTACATGGGCGAATGATACTAATTATCCATGGATTCGATTTTCCTATAGTTGTATAATTTATAACAGCCAGTTGTTGCTAAAAACCTAAAATTCTTTTCTTTATTTATTATGCTTTTTTTTCATGCTATACTAAACCTATCTTAAATCGTAAGTGGCTTGATCACTCCACAACAGCATGGAAAATGCTCTTTAATACAGATGTACCAAAACTAATACAACTTAAGTAAATCTACACAGCAATCGTCACTGCTCGTATAAGTTACAGTCTAACTTCTGAACGCAACCAAAAACACATGTCTCTTCCGCAAATTGGTTCATTTTTACTTTAATTAACTTTGGTATTCATTCATCTAGTTGTGATAAGAAAAATGAGTGAGTGGGACTCACTTAATACTAACTTGTAGTGTTGAATGATTTTTCAAAGATGTTCATAATAAGTGATTTCTCGTACACTTTTGTGAATGTAGGAGCTTTTGAAGAGCCCAACCTTACTCCTCTCATTAACTTCTAACTGCTTAACGTAATTGCAACAATTGTTTATAAAGCTTATAGTATTTGTGTAAAGCCAACTACACTTGTGTAGTCACTTACATTAAAATTACTTAAATGCTATTTAGCTGCTCCATTCATTAACTAACAAAAAAACTATAATTTCTTTGATACCTAGATTGCTTACAAATCTTACATTGCCATAAGAACTGCACATTACCTTTACTACGAATTTTATTTTATGATTATGATAATGCAAGCTTGACATTAGCTTCGATTGCAAAAATGAATGCTTCACAATAATGGACATCGTGACACCGCCTTCACATTTACATAAACCAAGACGTCTCTTCTCATTTTGATTAGGTACATTTTTTCTCTTACGAATTATTTCAAATTGCAATGCAATAATGCAATCAACAATCATTCATTTTAAAAAAAGAAACCTGTAGGCCTGCCCTTCTACATTACATGTGATGGAATTCTAGTACACCACTTACACATTGTATGTATTCTGTAGCAATAGTAGTATTTTTAGTCTAATACATAAATATTAAATACTATATAATATAATGCATTACAATAAATTAGGAATATATCTCGACCAGTTCGTAAATTAACGAAATTAGGAATTAAAACACAACCATTGATGGTTAAGGTAAAAATACTTCGTACACGGGCAATAAAATTATGACAATAATACTACTAACCTGAAAAGTAATTATTCTCAATACGATTATACCCAACGGTAACAATTTTTTCTGCAACTCTTCAATTTTTTCTTGCGAGTTCCCAAACTCTTTTACTTTGCCAGACAACACCACTGTACAAATATATTCGTAACTGTTTAATTACGTTACATGTATTAATTACCATTGGGTAAAGCAACTAAAAAAAATTAATGCCTAACAATTTCTTACACTAGTAACAATTTGGTCACTAATTCTGATCACCATGTTATTGTTCTAGCCACTTCTAGCTTGGAATGCTGCTCACGATGCACACCTAAGTAGGCATGCACTAAGTAATTACTGCTGGCAAAAAAAGTATTAAAAAGAAAGTAAATGTATAGATAATACACGTAAAAATGAATTGATTGTTAATTCTTAAGTTGAAAAATTCTTTTAAGGGTCGACTTTTAAAAGAAAAGAATAGCCAAAGTAGTTTAAATAGCAGACTTGAGTAAATAAAGAGTATTCTATAACTTTCTAAAATAGCCACCAAATGTTTAAGTCATCAGTCAGATAAGATATTACAATGTTTTTGAACAGTATAAAAATTGCGTTTGACTTTAAATGTATAGTAGAAACTATGTAAATCACGGATCTTGACTGCAGCACAAAGTTAAACAAATTCAACAACACAATACTTGAGGTATTTGGTACATAAACTGGTAAATAAAAACCATCATGAATCAGGAAATGAGCTTGAAAAGATGACGCTTCTTCTTTTTCTTCTTCTTCTTTCAGAATAACAACATGAAGAAAACCACAGTTGTGATCACCACTTCACTTGTCCAACAAGACTATCGAATGTACACCGAATAATTGGATATAAGACAAACATATGAACGAAATTAAAAAATATATTATAAGTCGTCGTTAAGATTAGATAATCAACGTCAATCTTTAGACTGCCTTAATAGTTCAGAGCTGACTGTACGCGAATGAAGTGCACCAGGAGAAGGGACGACCTATAGTATTCAATCAAAAATGATAGTAACGTTACACAAATAAAAAAAAACCTTTTTAAAAATTCCGTGCTTCAATAACAATTTAATTTTTGTATGGTCGTTACGTTACCTGTTCACTTATCTTCCCACTAAGTACCGACAGAGAATTTGCCCTTTTCATGCTATAAAAAAAAGACACATTTTCGTTAATCCCAATATAAGTTAGCTACTGCAATTAGCGGAATCGCTCATATACATTTTGGTATTATATAAAGTGAAATCAATATCAATACAAATGGCTATGGCAGTGGCAACTAGAGCAATAATTTACTTTAGTAAATATATACATACTAATCAAATGCACAAGTAGGAGATGCATAAATAAGTAGTACTGATAAAAGTATAGGAGTGATAAATAAGTGCATCCAAACCAAAGTACAAAATGGAACGATATCCACAACCGAATTTAAATAAAATAATAATTAAATATAATCAAATAACTATTGTACGGAATATTACATGAGAGCTGAACAAATAAAAGTCAGTGCTGGAAGCATTCAACTACATTCAAAACACTAAATTAAGTAGGTAATTAGGTACTGGCTTGCTTGGCGTTACAAATGTTTAAATTATACATCAATAATTTACCAAAAACAATTATTAATTATTCTTTTTAAAAAAAGCTGGTTCAGCAGTTACATATAGAGCCCATAATTTACAGTGTTTTTACGAGGAGTATCTACATGAAGTAAAGGTTCTTCCTCGAGCATCATCGAAATGCAAAAATTACATTTAAGTAATTATATACAAGTTAAAAGTTGCAATAGCATTTCAACTACAGTGTCGGTCCATCTATTTAATTTTTTACATATTCTGACACAGTTTCATGCTCTCAAGATCGTCTTGTCAATTTACTTACAATCTTGTCAACCCGTTCGTCAAAATGTCTAAACGTAATTGTTAATTATATACTTTCATTTGTGAATAAAGCTCCAATATTCTTAATTAACTGTGACTGGAATTGGAATAACTGGATTGATAATAATTGATAAAAACTCTCAACCGCAAGAAAATTATACCAAAAAAAAAATTATGACTGATGAAATTACTCAAGTCGTTGCAATCGTTCCTCGTTCAACTTTGGATTGGACAGCCGATTTCAGAATTATATATTATATTGACCTTTGTCCTTTTATCCAACATGTGTAAATGGAAAAGGTACGGTCAAAAAATAAAACAACACAACGGAGCAACACAACATCTGTGTATGCTTGGTTTTGGTTTTGACTTGACTTTTTAAGTGTCAAGTTGCCTGCCGTTAGTGTGTCTGTGATAATATAGGCAATTGTATTACTTTTTTTGTTTTCAAAAATGCCTTTTTTGAATTTGTTTGCAAAGGTGAGATACCGAAGAAAAAGTTGGTTGCGTTTTGACTAGCTCACCTGGACGTATACTGCTTGATGTACTCCGGATCCCTTCTGGAAAGCATCTCCATCACTTTGGGAATTGAATTTCGAATGGAGGCTCGCAGTTTGGAGAAGGAACCTGAACGTCTTAATTTCCCATACTGCCCACGTCCCAAGTCAAGTTTAAATTTTAAATTTGAATTTTTGTTTCACAATTTTGTATGTATTCATTAGGATTCAAAAAGAGTTTTAAACAAAAAAAAAAATAGGTCCATTTATGTAGTAGTGGTCTGAGAGATGTAATGAGACAATGCTTCTAGGTAATTCTATTCCAAAGTCCTAAAGTTCATTCTCATCTCCTGCCTTTTCTGTTTTCTTATCGAAACTCACCAGGATACCTAGTCGTAGTGTAAACACCTATCTGCCCTATTAAATTCTAAAGTCAAACAACCGACCGACTTGTCCTAAATGTTGGTCTCTACAACAAGTCCGCCCTTCTCAGTAAAATCTCAAAGAAGTGGTTCTTGTCACGTCTATTTTTTGATTAAGTAGGAAATCAACTTATTTTTTTCTCCAAAAGTTAATTTTGCCCAACCCTATATTCTTAACGCTTGCTTCGTGTACGGACAGCATTTTGAAGCAATAATAGTGTAACGCGAGTTAAAATGAGTGTGCAGCTTGATTTTGCAGCTTTCGAGCCCACTACAATGTCACAGTATAAATAAATAGGTTTAGAAGAAGTTGTGCGCTTGCAAAAATAACAATAATTGTAAAATAGAAATAACAACCAGCAACCATTATTTGCAGATTACAGCTACTAGTTACTAGCCATAGCATAACTTTTAAATTCTAAACATAACAGAGGAATGAGCCATTATAATGCCGCATAAAACTGATTAGGTAGTAACAGTATCCATATTAGTGCAATGGAATAGAAAATCTTGGCAAGAGTTAAGAAGCGCTTACAGAAATTGCTGTGGCAAGTAGTTTATAGGTACTTGACACTTAATAGTGAAATGAAAGAGCAAACAGTAGGTCAGCAAATGCATTCAAGTGAAATTCTATCGCCTTCCAAGTACGCAACAAATTATTACTACTAACTACAGCCTACAGCTAGGGGAAATAAAAACAAAAGCAATTAAGCATGTCGGATTCACGCACGAACTACATACTGCTAAATTTTTGCCAATTCATCCAGGGAAACGTAAAAACGTGTTAGTGGACGTTACAAACAAAACATAGATAAACATTTAAAACACGATTTAAATGTGAGTGGCGATTTCGTGACAAGTTGGGGGGATATTTTTGTCAAGTTGTTCCAATTCGAAGTGTACAGAGAACCACGAACCGCCAGATGCATCGTATAATCGTATTACTCGTTTCATCATTAATCGTTAAAGTAATATATTTACAACTACTTTAATTAATTAAACATATGATTAGTTAGTACTTACAATTTTAAAGCAATCATTTTTTAACAAACAAATTAATAACAATAATTTTATAATAGTAACACTGTTATTTCCTTATTGACATAAATTAAGTACATTGTAGGTTTGGGGGAACATCAACAATGCAATGGACACAAGCTATAAAATACGAAAAACGTACTTTTACTGTTACACGATTTTTTGTTCGAATAGAAGCTATTTTCATGCGCAATTAGAAGAGAAGCAAAATGTAAGCGTGACAAAATCAATGATAAATGATTATTATACCTAAATAATTTAGGTATCATATAAAATTAGCAATAATTATTGTAGCTGATTTCTTTTGAACAGGCAAACAGGCAGAACCATTGCAAGCAAAATGACTGAACTACGTGACTACTTACATTATCTGTAAGGAAAGCATACCAAAGCTACTGTCATTATTCCCACTAAAAAGCTATAGCTAGACACGAAATACACTACGTATTACATTGCGTTCTGTTTCCGTGTACTAGGGCTGGGTTGGGGCAGACAAATTGAAAGTAGATCATTCTAGATGCCTATCTTTCCACTACTCTTTCCAAGTGCTCTAAAAGTCTTTAAAAATGTTGTCCACAACCATTTTTCTAAATAAAAAGAACTAGTAGGTACTAGTATGTATAGGTAGGCTGTTTTGCTCTGGTTCTATGGTATCGTGCTACGCAACTGACTAAACTAGCTCTCTACAATTTAAAATAGAAGGTGCCTGTATTGTTGACTGTACGTCATCAAGTCTGCTTTTGAGTATTCTTGTGGTTACAAATAAATAAATAAATAGGTATTTATGTATATTTAAATTAATAACAGTTTGCCAATACTTGAGGAATACAGAATGTTTTCTTTATCATCTCCGTGTCAATTATGGAAGCAAGATTTGTTTTTTTTTTTATTTTTCATTTCTTACTCAAATGTCTTACGCTGAGAACGGTTTTACAACATTTCCTATAAAGTGGCATTTATTTATTAGGTATATATATTATTTTGCAATCATTTAAATATCATTATAATATATTATTTACTTAATAATTATTATTATTCAGTATCAGTGCGAGAAATATGTTACTGTATATATGTAAATGTCTAATACTAGTAATATATATTATCTTACACAATTTATAATTTATAGTTTATCTGTACTTTTGCTATATTTCAGCCATAAATTACGATCAGTATACGCTTGAATGAAAATGAAATCATTTCTTAATCATATCATTTCCATATTTTTCAGTTTCAGTTCAATAATGCACACAAGTATCTCTTATACCTAGTTTTCTAATAATACCCATGTAACTAGTATATTGGTATTTGTATGAAGATCTACCTAACTATTCTGTCCTTTGCAGATGCAGACTGCGAGCAGAAACAAGCATTTGCAAAATTTTCATAGAGATGAAAAGTGACAGAACACAGACCAGATAGAGAGAGAGAGAGAATTCAGCATATGACAAACTCCGAAAACCTACTTGAAGTATATAGTTAACTGTCGTACCCACTACTTTTCTGAAAACTGTTAGTTAAACAGTACGTATTGTTGTAGGCAAAAATTGCAAATATCAAGCCTTAAAATGCTTTTATTTATATGTATGTAAATACGAAAAATAATTACGGATCAGAAATCCTATCCTAATCTATGACATAATTTTTTGCGGAACTATCTCTATCCAAATTAAAATCCTATGCGAACTACCTAGCTATTGTTACAATATTACGAATGTAATGCACATCAAGACCTCCGGAGATTGTATATTATTATTATGTAAGCTAGAAAATTACATTTTTTTGAAAATTCAATTAGTTTTGCTAGCATATTATCATATTTATGATACTGATATATCACTGCTTGCTAAGTCAACTCGATGGTGTACCCTTACTATTAAACTCTCCTGCATATTTATCTTCGCTGTCGACGTCAATTCACACATTAATCAGTGTCTTTTTTTTTATCATTTCCAATGATTTTGTATTAAAAAAGTATCCCTAGCTAGTACTTTTGAGAATAGAAATGCTTAGCAAGGGTAAAAATAATACGCTGACAAGCATTTCATTCTTTTAACCAGCAAGTGCTAAAATGAAAATAAAATTTGATGAATACTAAATAAAAAAGAAGAGATGGGAGTAACGAGTGAACTATCCACCTACCTACCTACCTACACTTACGCTAAATAGGTACTACAATTATCCTGATTCATACTAAAATTGAGTTTTTTTTAAACTTGTAGACACGCTCAACGTTGTTTCGTACTTACTAGTAGATTATGACAGCTTAATACTATCAATAGGAATTCTACTTACAAAGTTTTACAATGCTAGTAATATGTAGTCAAAGGCAATGCAGTTGGCAGTACCTACGTAAAGTATAAGTCCTTTAAATATTATGCATGAAACATGGTCTCGTATAACACTGAATATCAATGCGAGACAGCGAAAGATTGTATAAGTGGAACACCTATGTAATAGTGGGTACCTACGCAACATTATTCAGAATATTCCAACTTGTGTCACTGAAAATGTATTATTGTAATTAAAAACTTGGTAAGGTATAATAATAACAGGTGATTACGACTGTATGTACTGCTATGAACTCATCTAAATAGTATCTAACGCACAAGAGATATTTTAGTTAATTAGTTGAATTCACAAATACCTACTTACCTAGTAACTTATGTCTATCTAGAGCATCTTTATTTTATAGAATAAGGTCACGGTGGAAGCTAGACAATGCATTCTAGTTAATTCAACTGCAGTTAACTTTAGTTCCGATTCCTAGTAATTAACGTTGAAATCTACAGTCTGCGTTCTAACTGTCGCGTCGATGTGAAATCGTCCGTCAATTCTTTTTCGATTTAAAAATTGAAAAGCAATTCTGTCTCCTCTCTTAATCCTCCTATAGTCTTTGGCATTCAAGTCTACAAGGTTAACGTGTAGTATAGGTAATTCCGTCGGCACGACTTGAGTCTAGAATTCTTCTTAGCAGGTAGAACTGTGTATATACCTAAATTAGCTGGAAGCCCTGGCCCTATTGTAGAAGTTTTATGAGGAGTATTCAAAATTCATTAATTTTATATTTCATCTAGTCAAGTCTAGGAGTTAATGATACTTTTTAAAAATTTTAAAAGTGCGATACAACAATGAATGCTAATTCGCAGTGCTAGACTCCTGGGTGTGTCAAAATACTGATGAAACTGACAAAAACTATACAATTAAATTAAATAGGTACCTAGGTATATATATATATATATGCAACTTCAAAAAAGTGGCACTGATTTCACTGAGATTTTTTAATTGAAAGAAACTCCCAAAGACAGTGATCATAATCATATCGACTTAAGGCTTTACAACATTTAAACATACCTGTCTACTTATAGTATGTACTGTGAGACGTGACAAAACGAGCACAGCTTTATGCATGATTCGGTTGATCCGTCATAAAATAAATAAATTTGTCTTGTACAGTTAATTAGCTAAAAAACGAAATAGTGGCATACACCCAACACGGAGCCTAACTTATATGTCATAATCCTAAACACTGCTGTTTACAATACACGAAAAAGGCAACAGACAAACCTGATGTATAGTAAAAAAAAACAGGGGAAGGCGAAGTGGAGGCAAACATGATCAACTGAGAATAGGTGTGCACTGATATAAAGTACTCCTTAGTCCTACCTAAGTACGTAAATATCGGACATGAGACACGACACAGAAAATATCAAGATACTTAAGAAGATCGTATAAAGGAGCCTACTTCGAAAGCATCTGCAGATATCTTATAGTTTTTTTTTCCGGGACACCACCGTACTTGTTTCCTTACATATCGCGTATTTGTGATCGAATTTACACAGATAATAAATAAATTCAACTTGTTTTGCATACTATAATAAATTAATTATTGTAAGTTATAACAACAGTAGTGATAGATATGTATGTAATTAAATACAGTAACTAGAAATCATGACTGGAGACCAAGAGCATGAAAGAGTTTATTTTTAAGACCAGTTGCACGTTGCTCGGCAGTACCGGTACCGCTACCACCGCCTTGATGGTCACCCGTGGTTCTCTGTACATTGTACCCTAGCGACCCGCCGTCTCCACCTGTCATTTTCTGTGCATGACCTACCGACGCCGCGGACTGTAATCCAATCACAATAATAAAGATCCCAATCGTAATAAAAATTATCAAATCAATATTTTTTTTTGACTTCAATTAATGTTACAGAAATTATTGTAGTGTTTTTAACGATTTTAATTTTAAATTTTGTTTAGCTAAAAGGCAATTAATGGCATGAATCAATACTATGTACATAATTTACCATTCGCAATTGTCATTAATTGTACGTGCAATTCTGTCACTGAGTTGGATTTAGTAAAAATAATTACAGAAAACGCTTTCCTTTAAATATCTTCTGATATCATACAATAATTTGTTAAGATTAAAAAAAACGTTATTGGGAGATAATATACAATAATTGTATACACATTAAACTACGCAATATATTGTCAACTTTTTTTTCATGTGGACAACGTTGGTCACGTTCGGTGTGGTTGCAATCCCATCCCAAAAGTGTACTCTTGAGTATGGAACTGCTGGATGAACAGGCCTAGTAAACTAAGTACCGAGTATATCGCTAACTACCGCTATTTAAGCTACTAAATTGCCAACGAATACCAGAGCTGAACAGAGAGCGAGAAAGAGAACAACCTGCTGAATACTGAATATCAATCGATGATGTAAATACAATTGCAACTTTATACGACTGTTGTATACAATTCACTGAACTCTATATGTCAAGTTTTACTACTGAACAAAATGACATACACAACAAAACTATTTAAAAGCAATGATATAATTAACGGAGCAAACTTCTATCTATGCTGTTGAAAAATCTACGCAAGCATGAAAAAATAGATAAAAATAAACAAAAAACATGTAGTTGTATGTGAACTGCTGAAGTAAAAGCTGCGCATAGTTTCGTGATTCACTTTGAGTTTTGTAACTTACAGTAAAGGAAAACGGTGATAATATTTATGTTTGAAATGCGGGGAAAAAAATAAAATTATACACTTACAAGGAGCTGTGGCAAATTGTTTTGTATGTGCTTAAAAAAAACTGATCGCTTATGTTAGAACTACCCCTCAGGGTATCAAAGGACGGGTGAATAAATAGTTAATTAATGAATTATTGTTTGGTAGTAGAGAAGACTAGAATACACTGAACGCGAAACAGTAGTTGTCATTTAGGTAGTTATAAATATATAGGTACACCCAAATCCCATAAGTGGGCCCACTGCACTGTTTAACATCTTGTGACATGACTGAACCATGAGTCAACGTACAAGATATTAAGTTAACTACTTTTAAAATGGAATTATTAGTAAAAGGCAAATGCAAACAAACTTAATTTAATTTATTTACAGCAAACAGTTATGAGCTCAGTCAAAGTAAAGTAAGTAATATAGATGCGAACAAGATGGATATATCGCACAAAGAATTATTACTACCAACAAATTTATGGACCAACGAAATACATACTTCCGGTTAGCAAATATTAATTACGGATAGACGGATGGGGCTTTCTAATGCATAACGGATATAAGAGATTGAGAACAAAAATTTGTCACTGACCTCGTCTGTTGCCTCATACTGAACGGAATCAAGTGACTCCCGAGATCCTCGCCTACTTCGGTCGCGTGAAGTCTGAGCCGGCAAACTTCGTCGCTTTTCTTGTGGCGTTAACATACCTCCACCTTCAGGTCCCAAAATTTGGGCCATTTTTGCTTGTTTAATAACATCAAGCGCCTAGAGAGAAATTTTAAATTATAAAAACTGCTCATGCTTCGCTCCATGCTATGCAAATAGCGGCTACTAAAATTATTATTATAAAAAACATTAATTAAATATCTCCCCAGCCTGATGAGTGTCCACCTCCACAGGTACAAGGTCTCAGCAACTGACTGTAACATTTTAGCAAAAGGTAAATAATCACCTCCTTTCTTGAGCGCGATGCACACTCTTCCACGGTTTCCGCCGCTTCGTACTTCCCTTGGCGTCGGTATAAAAAGCCCAAATTCTTCAACGTTGTGGTAACCGTAGGTGAGTCAACTTTGGCTGTTCTGTGCCATCCGCCATAATCATTTCCAGGTGCATCTTTGTTCTTTAATTTATTTTCTTCTCTTTCTTCCGCCACTTGCCAAATTGGTTTATTATCTCCTAAAAGTTGAAAATGATTTGGGCGTTTCCGCATGAAGAATACGTTGAAATAAACTCAACTCAAATCAGATCAACTTACGTTATTCTGATTCCATTTTGGCGCATTACATAAGCACACTCATGTACAACATAGGAGTTCAGCCCAAAATACTAGATTAGTACGAGCCAGCAGGATAAATAAAGTTCTTACCATCAATAGCTCCATATTCTCTTTCGTGTGCCCTCGTCAAAACTTGTTTATATAATATCTCTGCTTCTTTATACTTCCCTTGCTTAAGGTAACAAGAAGCCAAATTATTTTTCGTTTTGGCCACATTGGGGTCGTCTGGTCCTAATTTAGACTCATAGATTTCTAGGGCTCTTCTATAATATCTCTCCACTTCTTCGTACTTACCCTAAACAAATTAAACAACTGACGATTAGTTCCTTTGATATAAGAAGGTAATAGCCGATATATAATTACAACTGCATACTAATAATTTTTAAGTCTGGTCACGAACTTTTGAACAAAACTAATAAAATAAACCAAAAGTAAAACTCCCATTCCTACACAAGGCAACCAGGTTTATTGCAATGCTTTGAGCGTAGTACAGTAGTTGCAATTCCCTTGGCACCTGCTTTATAGTCCATGGATACGAATGATGTTGAATAGTGAAAATAAAACAGAAATAACAATAATTCTAAATCTTTACTGAGCAACATATTATAGCTTCGTGTTATATTGGAAACTGTGGAAAATATCAATTCGAATATGTGTCGGATTTGTGGAAAGAGTGTGGAAGAGAGCTGCACAGAGAAATATATCTCGAAGAAGTGTAATAAAAAAAACAACCCGTACCTGATTCTGACATAGTAAGGCCAAATTATTGAGTTGCTTCGCTACATCTGGATGATCTTTTCCGAGAACCTTTTCCCGGATTTCCAGAGCTCGTTTACATAAAGGCTCCGCATCTTTATACTTCCCTCGTTTACCATATAAAACTGCCAGGTTGTTTAATGTTGCTGCTACCTGAGGTCGTAAAATATAGAAAAACACGGTGCGTTTGAACTAAATTAAATCATGAATAAAATATGAAAAACTGCCGTGGAGAGTAAGAGAAAGTTAAAATTTAATTCTTGGCACATGATCAAACTGAAACTCACAGCAGGATGGTTTTCTCCCAAAGTCTTCTCTCGTATTGCCAGTGCATCATTAAGTAACTTTGCAGCTTCTTTATATTTATTCTGATCCCTGTACAAATAGACCGAATTGTAATTTTGCTTTTAATTTCCTTTGTAAATTAGTAATGAAGACACAAATGCATGCCCCGACTATGCAGTGAAATCGCTCTATAACCTCACCACTGGTGGAATCATGTTTTCAGACGTTATAGAGAGATGACGTCATAGAGGGGGGCATTTAGCAAAAGATATACATTATTAGAGCTTTTTGTATCAGCCATGTCGCTGTAGGTAGAATAGAGTGTTGTTACAAAGGATATCGTTATAGAGCAATTCCACTGTGTCTAAAACAGTTTCACTCCTTTGGTAAGTTATATCAAAGAAAACAAAAGATCAAAGATCAGACAAACGAAGTGCATAGCTTCCTACTTAAAATTTATGAGGATTTCTGAACTTTATTTTCTAACATAAAATGTAGGCACATTTGGGTCCGTAATAGGACAGCAAACTGCGTCATACCTATAGACAAGAGCGAGAATATTGAGCATAGTAGCTACATCAGGATGATCTCTGCCGGACGTCCTTTCTAAATCTTCTAATGCTTGTTTACACAGAGGAACGGCGACTTCATAGCGACCCTGAGAGGCATACTGTATCACAAGATTATGAAGAGTTCGGAGTCTAGCAGGAATTTCGTAGCCCGCACTTGCTTGCTGAACATACTGACTTGGTGGAGTGGGTGACATTGCTATGCGCAAACAATAGCACAAGATTTCCATTAATATTTAAAACTCCTTCACAAAGTCATTATTTTATTAGCATACTGAATACACGACACTTTTCACGGCTGACCAACAACGGGTCTGCATCATTAACAACAACAGCCACAAGGTTCTCTCAAAATTAACTAACGCTTGTGTTGCACACAATTTGATGCACAATTCAAATGGAAATGAGGAGTCAGCGGAACCTTCAGCAAAGGTATTCGTCATTGTTACAAACACTTTAATTATTGGTTGCGAAAATATCCACGTAGCTACAAGGAAATGAAGACTTCTCAAACTGACACGAAAAGAGCTAAAAACGAAAGATTTTCCAGCTTTATCGGAGCTAAATAAATACTGATTCTTTTAACTTCAGTTTTACTCGAAGACTAAACCCAAGGTAATGTTTGGTCTGTGTTGTGGGAGAGAAAAAACAGTCTTAAGACTTCACACATTGGGTGTCCCTTCTTGCAGTAAGGAAAAAATACATTTAAGTGGCAAGAATTGGATTTCAAGGTGATTGTCCTTTGAATTAGTCTCAAGCGTTTACAAAATGAAATAAAGAAAACCTATTGCAGCGGAAAGTCTGAAGGATCATTACTACCAGTATATAATTACATATTGTGTAAGCAGACGACCAACCTCGTTCTTCATTGTCATCATCAGGGAATAAATCCATCACAGGATCAGACTCAGGCTTATTTTCTGACCGTGCAGAAGTTTCCATAGTACCGTCCTCATTCTAAAGATTCGGTTTCAATTCAATGAACATATATTAGTTTTTACACTTGAAGAATTGCATTAAGATAATGTACACACAATAATTGTCGTACTCGTGCTCCAAGTCTAAAAGCCTTACGTACTTGTGACTCTTGGTCGTATTTTTTTATCGAATTAAAAAACTCCAACTGTTTTTTCTCCTCCTCAAGCTGAGCGACGAGTTGCTCGGATGCTTGCAGTCTCTGCTGCGTAGTAGCCAATTCATCTCGTAGCCATGCATTCTCCTGACACAACCTTTTGACTTGAGTACGTAATTTTTGTTTTTCGGCTTCCGTTATTTGCATGTGTGTTGCAAATGCAACCATCACCTAAAATACAAATTATACATAATTCACAATTTCATTTTTTGAACTTGTCGCATAACTTTGCTCAATTAAACCAATGCTGCCAACTATTTCATTATTTCCAAAAATAGTGTGGAGCTTTCGACGGTGTAACAGTTTTAATACACAAGTCATTAGCGACATAAAAGCACTTGCTCCAGGCTATAGCTGCACAAACACTCGACATGTTTACTGATCGCTTTTAACTTGTAAGGATGTGTGTACACGAGTAATTTTGTGAATCAGGCAGGACTGCTTCGGTAAATCGAGCTTGTAGCATGTGCAAAAAACAAATTGCTCGGAATTTTTTTTTGCCTGACTTGCTACTTTTCTACTGCCACTCCGTATGCTGGGTATACAACCTACATTACAATCTTACATCTACGGAATACGGTCACAATGTTTGACAGCTTGAAAGCTTCAAAGCTGGTGCTAGTCTTGTACAGTTTACGCTCTGCTCATGCTTCTTCATAACAAATAATAGCGAAGGCAACCCAGACTGATTCAATGGATTATGTACACTTTACTAAAATGGAAAATATGAAAATACATGAGAAAACTGTGTGTTTACTTTGGCTTCTTCGATGCCGATGTCGATCATGTCAAGGGACTTGTGTAGAATTTCTGATTTTTCGCTCAGCGCCTGTGAGTCACCATTGAGTGCGGAGTCTTGCCCATTTCCGTTCCCTATTGACTTTAAGCTGGAGTCTACGGACTGGAGTCCAGCATGATGTTCGATCTTGAGCGACTCAAGACCAGAAATTACAGTCTTGGTACTGCTCACAATTTCGTCCTGTGTTAATTGCGTCATTTTCTCCACCGTTGACTTCCTGCAATAATTTAATTAGTATCAAGCAATTAAAATTCAGGACTGATAGTTGGTAATACTGCTAAATGGTATCCGAAAACACTTTGATGTAAAAGTGTGCAGGCTTTTTCCATTACATACTGTTAAGTACGCTTCCTGGTACTGACTGCGAGCTCCAACAAGAAAACACAGACCAATCTAGCTAACTGATTCTACGGTACACAAACAGAAGAGCCGTAAAAATAAATAAATTGCTTTTGGCCTTGAAGCAATAACAGCTATGGATGGTTTTGATCTTTGTGAAAAGAACCTAAACCAAAGGGTTTAATCCAATCCCACTTTACATTTACCTACGTGTCCACTCTCATGTTTACGTTTTACATGCATGAGCAGAGCATTACCCTTTTACGACAGGTATTAAATATGCACTACATTTTTTAATCAGCTTAGTTTTAAATAATCAGCAGAAAAAAACTTCAATTTTCACTCGAAGCTTCAATTGAATTACTTTACCAAGCCACATACAATTTTTGAGGAATTCGATGAAACACTTCGTTCGTCCTGCAATTTCATTGATTGTGGTCGTCTCGAAGGCTGTCTAGAGACTTGCACCAAAACCGAGCTAGGGTTACCACAATCGCACATGCCTACTCCTAGGTACGCTCTTGGTACAGAATGACAGCTACATACTTCAAAGCACCAGCAGAGAAGAACTTTCAACACAATATTTTGATAGTACATGGTTCATACATAAACAAATAGGTAGCTTCAAGTTCGACATCACATCCCATCAGGCTAACATCTCCGGCTCACAACTTTTAAGAGCAAGATGAGAATCCGTATTCAAATAGCCATGCACCACGTAGGTACCTATTAACTCCAGCCCTTCTACATCACTTCCAAACTTCCAACCACATTTGACCGCAATAACAGTGTGCACCACACGAATGTTCTACACAGTTGTGCACTGGAGAACGTAATTTAAAACAATATTACATCCATTCCAGGTCGAAAGTAGTGCAAGAATGAGCACGCAAGCTGAACTGAACGATCAGTAAAGCTAAAATGAGAAGGGCCACCGAACAAACTACAAAATTGTACCGTCTCCGCGAAGGGGGGTTACAAGTTTAGAGGTTTGTTACAAGAAAAATAAGATGGAAAATATGAAACCACTACACTATGTATTTGTTGCAGGTTAGGGCCGAGTAAAAGTATGAGAGAGAATCCTTGGTGCATGGTTTAATATTTATTTAACAACGAGAGAGAAATATTAAACTGTTCCGCATTAAACATCCGTAGTTCAACTTCGAAGACAGATTTACAAGATATTACATTTCCCTCAACATTTTTTTTTCAAAGGCACAAAGAAAATAACGAAGGCAAAGGACTGAAGTGAGAAGCACGGTACATGTCAAGATGACACTTTAACATCTCCATAGGTGCATGTTATTGGATACTAAGGGGCAGTGTGCCCAACGACCCGTATTTCAGATTCAGTAGGAAGTCTACACACATGCTGACTAACTTTTTGAAAACATGTCAGCTGTTAATAAGGATGAAATGAAGGCGTTCGGTCGGCCATTCAGTCCACCGTTCTTGCATGCACCTTGTATTTTGTGAGATTGCAGAAAGATAGTCACGACAGACGTGCCCACCTACACAGCAATCACAGTCCGCATCTCATATCAGTAGAGATATACCTTAAAACTGCAATCAGTGCAATCCCAGTCCGTACACAATGCAAACAGACAACCAAAGCCACGTATGACTTTTAAATGCAGTATAAATGCTCCGTGAAACTCCAACGAGTACAAATCTACCTCGTAGTGCAATAATAATTGCATTTATTTGTTGAGTTACAATGTATCCTTTAACAATCCAAGTTCTGTGGATTCTGCCGTGTGGCTGCTTTTTGAGAGATTGTGAATCTCTACTGATTCGAATCTTCAACGTATTTAGGTAAGTATTCCTTTAAATTGCAATTGTACTCTACGAATCTCTTTCATAAGCACATGCATGTGGCTTTCATATGCAAAACCAAACCGTAGGGAAGGGATACATAGCCAACAGCACAATCCCTGTCCCGCAATTCTAAAGCCGCTAATGATGATGATGATAGAATAAACTACCTACCTACTACCTACCTGTATTTACGAGTATATATGTCACTGCAGAAGATCATCTACAGTCAACGTCAACGCCTTTCACTCATAAATCTAGACCGCTCATTCAAATAAACGAAATGAATGTGAACATAATCGTATAATCAGATCACCGAAAGTTTAAAAAAACTATGTGTACCTTTGTCCTGCTCTACTTACAGAAAGAATAATCAATACTAATACTACACACAGAACCCAGCCATGTGCTTCATACAATCTGGGAAACCCATTACTCATTACTAATACCTACTAAGATTAAGATAAGTAAAATTACCAAAACCAAATGTTTCAAAAAAAGTAATTTATTCCGTATAATAGTACAAATGGAGAAATACCTCTAGCCCACACCATCCCCAGTCAAAAAGGCTGTGTAAAAATTCCGACGAAAGTTCTCTTATCGTATCCCTTCAAGTTACGGACAGACTACAAGCTTTCCTGCTGGCCCTGATTGTAAAGTCACGTTGGCTTTATGATTATCTAAACTGTAACGCCAGAACCGACACTTCGTAGCTCGTAATAATAGTACATATGCACAGTACAGCACAATGAAAGAAATAATATTTTTAAAAGTAATAAAGTTCTACGGGTTAGTAAGATAACTAGGTATCTCCTTTAGCCAGACTCAGAGGAACTCAACTCAACGGAACCGCCTTAGTAAAAGTAGAAGAACACATTCACTACGCTCAAGATTGCTCACTCGAGTGAAAACTACTAAAGTTTACGAGTTCATCTTCTCCTTCTCTACGCCTTGGCCTTACACTGACAGGCTGGCTATAGGAATACAGATAATTATATGCATGTCAAGAGGAATACAAAAGCGTAATATATAAAAAAAAATCTGACTCAAAAAGTTTTAGCTGTAGCACTCATCTATAATTGTCTATACGTACCGACCGTATGTACCTACCTAGTTGTTTGAAAACATATAATTATATTACACTACCACCAACACCATCATCCAGTGTATGCCTCAATCTTTTCCTAACAAGTCAAAGTCAGGTGAAGAAGAAAAAGAAGAAGAGGAAGAACCATGTACCATATTAACTCAAAGAGCGTAACGTGGGCCACTGAAAACAAGATTCATTGTTCATTAGATAAGTTGAGACGACGAGGCTGCTCTAGTGTTTACATTACATTAGCAACCAAATGACCAAGCTGCTAACTAGTACCTTGTAAGCACGGATATATATAATTATGATATTATTATGCAAATATGTACATTAAATATACAGCACAAAAATGCATTTCATCTCAGCGATGAAATCACACACTCTCCATCTAGCAAATCAAAGAAAATGACATTTGAAATCACTGTGGTCATTATACATTCAAATAAGAACGCTCATGGAACTTTGAACGTTGTAACACGGGTATAGGTCGCAAATTCCAAGAGCCAAAATCTAGAAAAGAATATCATCAATGTTCACTCATGGATCACCTAGACACTAATTGATTTTATCCATCCAGAGGCACCTGTACTTTTATGAGCTTCAGTTAGACTTCCATAATATTCAACCACGATGTCAGATTAGTCCTACAGTAATTACACTAGCGATAAAGAAAAATGTAATTAGGTACTGTGACTCATTGACTCATCCGCATTAATCAAGGCTAGGCAAATTCAAATACCCACTACATACTAAAATGCTGAACTCATACCAACAAGTATGTATCTACTAGGTTTAGACTGAGGGATTCCTATGCATAATTAATTGCATACATATTGCTGTTTTAGTAGTTTAACTGAGCAAGATGCATTATCTCAATGATGAAGTTTATCAAGTTTTTAATAGCGAGTGAATGAGGAATTACGCAATTACGCAACAAATAAATTGCAAATTTACGACAACGTTCATTAGACAGATACACGAGCAGACAAAATGTCATGTAAACAGGAGGAACGTACAAATTACGCACATGAAAACATGGAGAGATTGTGAGATTGAGAGGATGGCCACGTGCATAATCTGACAGATGAAAAACATGAACTTTTGGACAAATAAACTTATGAACTCGTGGTATTCGTTACAATGTAAAACTTGAGATGCGTGAGCACGCTGCTACACCGCATCAGGTTTACGTACAGCTTTGAAGACTACTAAAAGAAATTATTTTCACTAAAAAAGCTGTATACCTACACATCTGTAATTACAAACAAGCCTATTCGCATCACATTTAAGTAATAGTAGATGCGCCCGGCCCAATACTGGTCTTCCTGGCATAACATTCTTTTACAACTTCATAATTATAAAATTGTACAAGGAATCCTTGTAGAATACACCCATTCAAAGTTGAAAGACCAAGTTAAATCCAGTAAAGGTTGATGGTAATAATGAAGCAAACTTCAAAGGACTCGAGCCGAACGCAGTGTACTGGCACACTTCCTAGTTTTCTGCGAATTTCTTTTACGCATAGAACTACACAAGTCTATAAATAAAATTACAATTTAATTTTAGCAATACGCTGAGCAGTAAAGTAATTAATAAATTACATGATAATGTGTTGACAGACATGAGTTATGCACACACAGTTGGCGGACAGAAATGGTAATGACCGTCAACATGGAACTAATGTGACTGCCTCAAAAATAACAACTGACAATTCCGATGCGTGAGTGAATTCAATAGCGGACCAAAATATTGCACGTGTCCAAATATTTTCGAGTACGAAAGTAAAGGAGCACTTATTTAATATGTGCACACTAAACCTAAGCAGGCGAATGTGCTAACTGTAAGTTTACTTAACGGGCCAACTACCAAAGTAAACATTAGGCAATTCACAGGGTTCCCAACACAGCACAGGAGTGTGTATCCTAATTGTTTAACAGAGGAGATGCTTAAGAAACGTACAGTAGCACCGCGGATTCTGAGCGTTACAATCTGCGATTAATTTTGTGCGGAAAAAGCGGAATTTCTCCACGTAATAAAAATTTCACGACATCCTACACTTTCGAACAGTAATTATTTAAAGTTTCAATGCATGACATAAACTTTATGTATCCACTGACTCGAAGTCCTTGCTTCAAGTCGATTGTTCTACATAATTAAATAGGCTTCTTCGAATTACCAAATGCTGTATGAAAATATTTACTTCTGGGACAAGAAATACGTTCCTACTCCTTTCGACTTGAGAGCTCTAGTTTTGTTGAAAGTATTTCTACGAGGATTTCTAGTATGTACCTACTTTTATTTTACTGTTACTATAATATACAAAAACGTCGAATTGTTTCAAACGTAAATGCCTACACCGCATCCAGCTGACAAATCGATGCCTAGAATAGGTCAAGCAAACTACTCGGCTGTTAGAAAGATCATCAGATTGACAGATCCGTGACTTGAAACAAGGGATTGCTTCAACGCCACAACCTGAAGCTTAAGAGATATCTCGATCGATCTGCTTTCTCCCGGAGGATAAATAATTGAAAGCACCATCACATAGTTCGGGGATTCGGTAGAATACTAGCTAAGGTAGACGTGGGAGAAGACAAAACGGCAATGCATGAAATGGGGAAATACAGGATTGAGCCCCAGTCGCCTCTGCGTGCACCTGTTTAATTAACTATGTAGAATTATAGGCAAATGGGTCAAAGCCAATATCGATTTTTCATAGTTTCCTTTGTTTAATTTTGAACAAAACATAAAATCCAAAATGAGCTGAAACTGCAGGGAAGTGGTTCAACAAGATAAGATTCCAAATTAAAATTAAGGTTAGATTATACGCTACTTGGTTTTTGCGAGCTAGCACGATGAACTTCTTTCTCTACCTGCAGGTGCAACATTCTAATTGAAATTTATTGATTTATAACAAACTACAGAAATCGCACTGCCCTTTAAGAAAACTCTTTCGAGCCGGTAGTTGGTATAGGTGAATAGGCACATAATATTTGGCTAGTGGCTATTACTGGTAATAGCTACATAAGCCCCTAGAAATTCAATGTGTATTTTTGTATAAACAATACGTATCTCGTATCGGTATGCAATCATAATAATTTATAGCTTCACGGAAAAAAAGCAATACCTATAGGTATTGCTAGCATAGATGCTTTTTCAATATTTAACACATTACTTTAACCATACTGGATTTGGAATAAAATATACAGAATTGTCATGTCGGAATGAGTATGCTTTCTACAATCCACGGAATGCTTATAAAAGTATGGCATCGATGGCATAGTATGCATTTTGTGGTACTTTTATTCCTGAATCGATAAACAATTCTGACTCAAAGTAATATTAATGATACGCCGGTATGGAAGGGGAGGAGGAGTATTAGCCTAATCAGCATTTCAAAAATTCTTGACATTTTATCCTACCCTTCGATGCCAATCTAAATAGCTAATGCTCGTAAGCTAATAGGATAACAAAAACCAAAGCTACTGATTACACAATGGTGCTCCTCACCACCGATGCAATGGTTATAGGATTAGTAAACAAAATATCGAAACCCAATATGTTCGTATGCCAATTTTGAATTACCTACCTATCTACACTAAACAAAATACATATAAATAAATCTATCCTTTATATCTAGTACTACCAACTACTGGGAATCAATTAGTTTAGTGCTTCATACTCGAATTTTTATAATAGTGCTTAAAAATTTCCTTACCTCTATTTTACAAAAATCAATTATTCATTGACAGTCTCCGATCGTCGAAACGAATAATTCAGTTCACGAAATTATACGAACAAACTGAGATCTGTAGATACATTTCAGTATTTGTGTGGGATCTTCTCAGGTCACAGGTTAAAATTCAAAACATAAATTTCCAGCCTTCTCAAACTAATGACTGGAAACTTTACGGATAACTGATTGATGAGATGATTGACCAAAGCAATACGAGCACGAACTCACGACTTTAACTAGAAACCACAATTAAAGTTGAATTTTTTTTAGAATTTTTCTCAATATTACACTCTTTGCAGTCAGTACACCTACCAAAGTTGAAAATAGGAAAATTAAAACAAAAATCCAAAATCGGAAGTTCCAAGAGAGCTAACTGTTCAAACATGAACCTCCTCCCAAGTCAGATAGACAGAGCAGAGTACACAATAACAGCTGACGTGTTTTTAAAACAGCTAACATCCAACATGCAAATTTTATGTCAACAATTAAACTAATTAAAGTACCTAGGTATGTACACATGTCTGTCAAATGTAGCTTCCCCTGATCAAATTGGCGTAGGTATTTCTAAAGTCAATGTCCAAAAAGTCTACTGAATATGTCGAAAATATGTCGTTTTTTTCAGTTCTAACTACCGTCGTGTCCATTTATTGCTAAGCGACCTTTTGAAATGAGCAAATTTTTTATAAGCCCCAGTCACACTACCAACATTTTTCTTCTTCAAAAAAATGAGGGTGGGTCGTAAATATCCATCAAATGTGAAATATCTTAAAATCAGAACTTCCTAACTGCTAAATACCATCAATATTAACCACTGACTATACTTTGCTCTTTACTGAATACTGACAACCTACAACCTACGTTAATTTAAATATATATATATACTTGCAGTATTTGCACTACCACTACCACGCCAACTGTTTACATACTTACATCATCTGCAAAGTATGTGTTCTGTTCAACACAACCAATAACCAAAAGCGCAATATAAGAAATCCCTAATAATAATTCCTACACGGTTCAACTTTGAAGTTGGTTATAATTTTTTATAAGATCTGAAGGGGTGACTGGACGATGATGGATGATAATGATCGGAATCGGAGGTGTCTCGCTCTGACTAGGAAGGTGTAGGTGGTGGAAATCATTACGTCTAGGAGGGTACATAAGTACCTATATCGCCTATCTAAAAAAATTATAAAGTCAAGCCAGTCCGTCATCCGTCCGTTCCCGTTTAGTTCAATACAAAAATTTGAATGTTGGATATAGTTTTAGATCTCTCTCTCTCTCTACAATCAACAATATACAAAAAATGACAAAATATTCTCCAAAATACTACGGAACCACCACAATTCTGTACAGAAGATCAATGAATTATGTAGTACCTAATAAAACTACGGAACAGAAGAGAACAGACAGACACTCCGGAGTTAAAGTTGAGAAGTCAGACTCCGAAATCCGAAATCCGAAGAATCCGAAATCGGAATTGGAAGGGCAAGATAGATTGTATTGTAAACTACAGACAGAGCAGATAGTTTGACGTTCCGTGGATGTCGAGTATTATAGTCAGAGACAGAACTACAATACAAACAAAGAAAAAAAATACACAAGTTATTAAAAATAAGAGCAAACAGACTGAAACATTTTAATATTCGACTATTCGATGAGGAAAAAGAATGATTCAAACTCACTTTGCTCAAGTCTCAAGTGCTGAATGCTCAAATGTCGTAGGTACCTCTAATAAGTTGTAAAAGTGGTCTGTGTGTGTTGTGAGTAATAAGTCTCTTGCACTGCTCACTTTTTTCCTTCAGGATACCACACGATATCCGCCGAACTCAAGCGAGATTCCTCTCTCTCACTTTATCTTTCTGTTTCTGTACTATTACGTAAAAAAAAAAACTTTTGCAGAATGTATTCCAAACTATGAATATAACTATAGTTAGGAAGTACTGGCAGACTGTGCACTGTGCAGATGAGTGTACTTTGTAAACTACAAAATACAAGTTGAATAGTTGAATCTATAGCTATATAAAAATATATGTGATGACTTTGGCTCTTTAGCTGTAGCTTTGGCTCATGGTCTCAGTGTTCTGTTCTATTATTTGAGGCGAGGTGTGCCCCCCGGTCTTAAATGACATCTACGGGACCATCCGCCATTTTGCGACTGCGAACTTCTCCTTCCTATTATAATGTATGTGTAGTATATAGTGGAAGGTCTCCCTATGGCATTTAAAAGGGGATTTTTAAAGAGTAACATAAAATCATGGATTTATTGAACGGAAATAATACTACATCTTTCATACAGACTTTTGTACGTACTTTACACATTAGCAAGGGCAGTCTTGCCACACTCACATTAGAATCTCCTAATTATAGTAATGAGAAATAAATTGTCAAACTCATTAGCCCCGGCCCCGGATGGGGCAATAGCTTTTGTTTTTGTTTTAATCACAACAAGTCAAAGTTTGGAGCTTTTGGGGTGGAAAAAAAAACGGATGACTGGTGTGCCAATGCGAGAAGGTAATACATACGGAGAGAGACTATTTTGTATGATGTTCGCTTGATGTCACGGAAATCTCTGTTTTGGGGATTGAAGAGCCTTCAAATATTTTGTGGGATGAAGGAGGCTTAACAGAACAACCAATGGATGGAGAAAGGTGGCTTTGGATTTAAGGAAATATGTGGGGTAAGTGGACCCAATGGTGGTCGGTATCGTAAATGTGGCTACGCCACCCCTATTGCATTTAGTTTAGGTATAGTAAATAATTAATTATATCTATTTCAACCTAGTCCTTGGCTAGTGAGCTTACTGGGAACTTTAATCATTGTTAAATTTAACAGTCGTTAGTTTATCAGTGATTAGCCAGTGAAATCCGCAGTAACCTTGGTTAAAAAGGATGATTAGTGATTTAGTGCGGATTTCATACGCATCATTATTGATAACTTTGTTCATCATTTTTAGTCTGAAAGGGAAATCAAGGTTTTACTTGTTAGTGTAGGGGTCCTTCATTGGGAATGAGGGAATTTGACACTTGCATAAAGAGCAAACTCTACCAAATCTCCTTTAAAATGTATGGCTTTTTCATTTGGAACGCATTAAGAGCGCATGTAGAACCAATAAAGAATGCTTAAATGCGTTTCAAGCGGGGTTTAAATGCGTTCCATGTGAAGAATTCATTCATTTTTAATGATATTTGGTAGAGTACACGCACAAGCCCAACTCAAACCTTTATTTTTCAGTGTCAAAGGTCAAAGGTCAATCAATGTCGAAGATTCCTATTGTTTAAACTTTGATTACTAAACTTTTGACTTCTCAGAAACTTCGACTGTCATTGACCTTTGGACGTTTTAAAACTGGAGAAAAAAGGGTGGTTACATTTAGGATATTGTCCATAATTAAGTTTACCAACCCTAATGGATCATTGATCAAAAGCAAATCCAACACTCTTGGTTTAGGGCGGGGAAATTGAATGTTACAAGTTTTGTGCGAAAAATAAAAGGTCCAAAACCAAAACTTACTGTAAGAAATAGTTATTTAAAAAATTAAAATTTGTTGGGTAACTTTTGTGGTGTAACCAAATGGGAAAGTGTAATTTTTACTATAAAGTTTGGAAAAAATAGCTTGGTAGTCTGCAAAATAACCTGAGTTGTTGGTAATAATAAATTATTCAGCACTGGCGTAAAAAATATCTGTTTTCAGTTTTGTAACTTTTGTTGGTTTTGCTCTTTTGCTGGGCTTTATGTCAAGGGACCAGTGTTGTTGTTTGTGGCAGTTGTAGATTTAATTGTATTAATTACATTTGTTATTAAGAGTTTAAAAAAATGGTTTGTGATAAATGTGAAAAGAAACTGAGTAAAGTAGCTACTCCAGAGCCTTGGAAAAATCGTCAGGGGAGTACATCGAAAGCATCTGAATCCAGTGGTAGAAAAGTAAGTCATGTTCATGTATTTAGTAATTACAGCTGATTATTGATTATAATTCAATGTGAATTTTTAACTGTCTTCATCTTTTACTGTTTACTTATATTTGTGTGAATCCTGACTAAGCGAAGGTCACAATGTACTGCAACAGTTTATGGTCGAAAGCTCAACAAACAACAAATAAATGCTTGATTAAGTTATTTTAATAATGGTTATCCAGAAGACCCCAATAATTATTATAATTAAAATTTCAATTTTTAGGTACTGATTATGATGAATTTATGACTTTTGATTTTTGATGGTTCAGTTAAGTGGGCAGATGACAGTTGACAGTTCTTGGATTCGCAGAGATTTTATATTCATCCCACGCTAATACTATTGATTTGCTTATAAACTCGGGTGTCTTCTAGTTAGAATTTTATGATATGATTTATTTTTAAGTATTGATTGGTAATTAGCTTATTTTAATATTTCCCAGGTTGGAGAGAACAAGTTGCTTACTGCCAAGAAGGCGAGATTCAACCCGTACACAAGCAAATTCGAGCAGTGTCGAATATGTAAACAGAAAGTCCATCAGGCTGGCTCACACTACTGTCAACCATGTGCCTATAAAGTTGGAATTTGTGCTATGTGTGGAAAAAAATTATTGGATACTAAAAATTACAAGCAGTCTACTGTATGATTATCTTCTTCTGATTTATATTATATACTATATATCGATGTTTCGTTATTTAAATTGTTTATTAGAATATTATTAATATTGTATATTATATAGGTAATATAAATTTCTTATTTTGTTAATTGTTTCAAAACGCAACACACATTTTGATAACGGTGCGGTGAACCCATGAGCTACTTCGTTCGGCTTTCATGCTTTGTATACGCACTCAAGTTACTTGTACATTGACCAGTCAGTTTTTGTTTTTCTAAATTGCCTTAATTTTATTTCTACTATTTTATTTCGTATATGATATAAGTAAGGCGTGCAACTTCTGTGCACTTCAGCAAAATCATGAAAGAGTCCAATAGTAGTAAATTTTCTGAGGTTCTGTGAGTTGAACAATACTGCCAAGTAATTTAAGTAGATAAATTGTTTTTATATGATGATTTTGATGAATGAGACAAAAAATTAAATGTGCGCGCATTCGACGCGCTTGAGAAAGACAACATTTTTAAAAGTTAATAACCTTTGTAATTTATTTATTAAATTCACACATGCTTACATCACTTAATTCCTATTATACTTGTTTCATAATGTTGAATTTAGATGTTCAAAAATATGGTCAACGTTTGTTCTACAATGTAGACTCATCTTGTAATTTACTACGCATTCTACTTATAACCGATGATATAATCTTCGTATTGTTCACACACATTATCATCGTATTAGTAATATTTTTATAGTCTACAATAGGTCATTAATACTACGTTTTTTACAGTAAGATGTCTTACATCGTTTTAAAGACAATAAAATTAATTAACCTACACTCCGATTGTTACATTTACACTACTAAATAATATAATAATAATATTGTATGTTTAAATGCAATAAGTAACCTACTATGATACAAACAAAAAGATCTTGAAATTTTCCTTTTGGAAAATATTTATGTTTCCTTTTGCTGCTGATTGTCTGGCTTACATAACCGGCACATCCTATTTGGATTTTGTTCTTGCACCGGGATCTCTTACTGGGTTAGATGAAACTAAACTAACTTATAGTAATTTACTAATTATAATTATAACTAAAATCTACACTGCAGTCACTCCACCATGGTTGTTTACAAAAATTAACATAATAAACAAAACATCTTACACAAATCATTTCAAGGAAAATGAAATTTTAAAATATAATTTTCAGAACTGAATGATAGTAGAATTCTCTCCAATATGCAATATTGCCGAAAGTTGTACAGTAGGTAATCATATAATTATGTATAGTATCAAAATCTTAAGATTCCGCATATCTACCATAAAAGAAGAGTGAACAAAAAGTTAATGGAACCTTTATGAAACTCACAAGGAAGAAATTACTGACTTTACTAGATTAACAAGGGACTAAAACTACATTATGCAAACATTAACAGTAGGACACACACAGTCGCACACTAAATTAACAACATCCACTCTCAGTTAGTTACAACAAACACTTACGCGCTCTTACTGCTACAAATGGCACATTAGTATAACTTTGCTGCTGCAGCATACTTTTACAATTGGTAGTATAACTAGGTAAGCTAGGTAATTGTAATTAAAATATTAAATATAATTATACAAAATTAACTAAGCATAAACAAGCAAACTCGCAATGAAATTGAAAAGAACAATAAAATTCATAAGCACAAGTTCATGTGGAATTTCTCTATACAACTACGTAATAGTTTTCTAAAAAATAATCTACAACTTACAAATGAAAAGTTAAAGTATTTAGTTAAGCCTTTACATTCAATCGGAAATTCGGTGCATAGCTCTGATTTATATGGTACAAGTATAAGGTAAGTGGTTAAACCTACAGTATACTGTCAAATATTTATTTAAATATAATTACATACAATGCGGCTGTGTAAACTTGAAGAATTAATTACAATATTTATACAGAAAAATGACATAATTATAATATAATTTTACACACTCCTCGTAAACAGTCTTTGTTCATGACGGTAAATACAACAGTTTAGTATAAAAGCTTGAACATTTTTATTTATTTTTTATTTTAATCAATGAAATGTAACGGGATAAATCTTGATTTAATTAAATACAGAAATAAACAGAACGGATAAATTATGAATGCGTGTTGCGGTATAGTAGGTAAGACATGTATTTCCGTTGTATCAATTCGCATAAAGGCACATTCAATCACACAAGACACAAATATCTTAAATAACAACAAACTACATGTAGACAGACGTACAGTTAATTAATTACAAGTAATCTTTACTTATCTACTTAAGCAGACGAAGTGCAGTATAAAACTGGCTACTGATATCTTACTAAAAATGCAGAAATAATACATAGCTGGACGCATGAAACGCAGAACGCAGCTTAATAAACATATTACTCTTGATATTGCTCTAAAGCCCAGCCAGAACTAAACTAATAAGCTACATTACATAACTAAAAAATAGTAGGTAAATGTTTACAGTTTTCGTACTTATTGCAATATTTCCCAGCGTTTCATAAGAAAAAAAATCTTACGTGAAGATCTAATGTCCTACAAAGTTATCGTGACAGAATATAATATTTTACATGATGAAATAGTAGTGAAAGACAAAAACATACAGTTGCATACTTACCAAACGTGATATTTAACACATTTACACAAAAGTTTTCTAACCACTAATTTAGCATCATAAATTGCAACTTTCTACTGTAAAACTAATCTATTGTTAATAACAAGAAGCTATATAGTAGTAGTGCCTAAATACTAATTACATATATGCGACCTATTTCTAAACAAAAATGAACAGTATTTATATACAACAAATGATTACAAGTTGCACCCAATATTTAAGTAATTCCTCAAACGGGAAATATTAGGACATCTATTTGGACGGATACACCTAAAGGCCACAGCAATCAAATTACCATTAGTAAAATTTATTGCAGTAACAAGCTACAAAAGCTTTAAACATGTAACTAAAAAAATTAAGTATGTATTAGCACTTTATACTTTAAAATAATACAATTTTAATCATACCTACAAAGGTAGTCTAGACTTATTTCATTACAATAACGATTTTAATAATTACAAATAATTATACAAATACTACGTCTAAATGTTAGTACCTAGTCGATCTCTGTACACGATGTAATTCGTGAATACGAATACACACCATAAGTTAATAGAACGATAAATATTATTTATACAATGATACATTACAATATTAATTGTAGCGTCCAATGTTACAGCCTAAGTAATAACAGCTTGAATTCTGATACTATTTTCGTATGAACCCCTGGGCTATTTCAGTAAGTACACAAAATTGGATAAGAATACTCAGAAAACGTGCCTGGCTGATTGAAGTCACATATTAGATGGGTGCATCCTCTCATAAACTCTTATAAACAGAAAAGTGGACTTTGTTTGCTTAAACGATGAAACGAGCTACATGAATATAGGCAATAAGAAAGAACGATTGAGGACGACGTATGCCTCCCCGAAAAACAGACAGTAAATGGACAATTATTATTGCTTTTGATACACATTTTAAGTAGGTATAGAATTATTATCAACTTCTCTCATCTTTGAGCAATTCGACTATCACTACGTTTACTATACAACTAGATCTTA